>CANYBF012570216.1:0-33072 GCA_948192965.1 Dalechampia spathulata | reverse complement strand
ATAAGTTAAGCAAATGATATATGATTATACTTTAGTGATGAATAATAAATATGTTAAGGCATATAGCATATAATATGAAGATGTTAATGGAAGTGTTAAGTAAATAAGTAATAAGCATTCATAATAAATACTACTGGATGTGTGATTACATATAAATGATAGGAATATATTTAAGTACGGTTACTGTTTAAATTGTTAACTAGTTATATGACAATGTTAGTAAGGGGTGGTTACAAGTAAAAATATGATAATTCTTGGATGGTTCTGTTGGATCAGTAATGACAGAGTTTAATACATCACTGAATTAAGATAGATAATAGGATTTAATTTAAGAAAAAGGATTACTAAGAAATTATATAAGTTTAAATATTGATTAAATCATTGATGATATCAACTGCTCTAATACTCTATTTTTGACAGTAATTGTTTTTAGTATTATAGAGATATGATTAGTATTTGGAATCTGATTAAGTTATAATATTAAATGATCAGTATTCAAATGATAACATTTTAGTAAATAAATAGTAAAATATTAATTGATTGACAGAATACCAGAATATTAATAAATAAGGAATAAGATAAGAATCAGTTTTAGTGTTATGTTCTAGTTTTAAATAAGTGGTAAATGATATGAAATTATCTGTCTGGTAATTGATATTAACGTATCAACTATTTTATTAAAGGATGCAGTTTAAGTTAAATAGTAAGAGAACTATTAAGATATAATTATGTATGATAATTGATTATATAAGAAATGAATTATTAATGAATAAAGTTTTATAATTATGATATATTGGTGAATAGTAATGCATCAGTAAAGGATAACATATTTTATTAAGAAATCCTATGAAGTAGCAAATAAATTAGGCATCAATTAAAATAATTTATTTGAGGAGAAGATATTTATATAGATGATAATATGGTTTTGCTATCTGGTGATTAGATATAATAAATGGATTTGACTGTTTTAAATGATTAATGAGTTTTGAATAGTGGTATTATGAATATTATAATTTGATTTGAAATTATATGATAATTAATTTAGATAAACAAAATAGTAAATACTATTGTAAATAGCAGCATGATTTCTTAAATAATGTTATAATAAGATAAGAGAATGAAAATGATATGTGATTGATTAATACAATGGTATATAATTATAATAATGATTAATGATGAAATGAAATATATTAATAAAAGATAAACATTTATTTATGATTTAGGTAAATCAATGGATAGTCCTCACATACCAATCAAGGATTTAAATAAAGGAAAGGACATTCCAGGTTTATGCTAGTTGATTGAAAGTTCCTAGATCATTAAATGATCAAATGGGCAATGGTACGGTAATGCAATAGCATTACATAATTAATTATGATATGATTATACATTTTTTATCATGTCACAAACATCAATGCATTAACATGGAACATGACATGGAGAAATAAGGAAGAAAGAAAATAAATAAATGAAAAGAAAATGATTATATGACAAAGAGTTTGACAGTATGAAATAAATTTCTACGAGAATTAAATGGCAAATGATACAAAAATTAAAGAAATGAATATAAGTGAGCTCTATTATATTGAATTGCAAGAATGATATAAGATACTCATTACAATGTGCACATATGGCTTAGAATATAAAAAGGGTAAATGATAAGGAATGATATGAATTAGTACGGGAAAATACAAGGGAGAATGCATATTATAAATGCTTTCTCATAAAATAACATTATTCATGAATAAATAATGATGATTGTTTTAATGGTATGATGTTTTGATACTCATGGATATATATATATATGTTGATGATTTAAATAAACATTTATACCATGGTATTCGTATTAATTGATGATCTTGATAATAATGCTGATAATATGATATATTATGACATCTTAAATAATAATAATTAATGAAAATTGAAATGAGGATCACAAATCATGGTAAGATGACATCAAAATGATAAATGGCATATAATAATAGCATACGAAGTACTAGTTGATATATACAATGATGCATCATATTTTAATTGATATGATGAATATTTGCTATTATTATATCATATGAGTTTTATATATGGAAGAAATTATTCTTGTTGAATTTTGAATATTATAATGCTTATGATATTTGTTATGTTAGCACCACTGAGTTTTATACTCAATGTTTGTCAACTGATAAATGCAGGCACAAGTAAAGCTGGAGAGCAAGAACGTTAGTGACAGCAGCTGAGCATATCAATAAGCTTTTGGTAAATGGTTTGGATTAGTTCAGACTTCTATTTCCACAACTATTGTGCAACTAATAAAAATAAGTACTTTGGCAGTATTTAAATTATGATTGATGATCTTTTTAAATAATTAACAGTACTATTAAATATGACGATAATGTCTTATGACAATCCTTAAACATGTATAATAATTAAGTGTGTATGTTAATAACTTTAAATTAGTGATGTTTTAAATTATGATAGTATGATAATATCAGGGGATGATAATGAATCAGATATAATTAGGGAAGCGTATGCATGCTATAAATAGTTTCTGATTATATATATATAAAAGAAATTTCCACACTTAATCATAAATGTATGAAATCCTTTGTAGGATGATTATTGATTTTCTTAAGTAGAGAATTAGTAATCATGCTCCAGGAGCATGTTATGCAGTCGAAAAACGTGACAGAATTTGCTTTGCTTACATTATTTCTTCATTATTTTAACCATATAGTTGTAGGTTTTTCCATTTCTTATAAGATGAGTATAGGGACATGCAAATATCTAAATGAATAAAAATTTTTGTATAGTCAAGTTTCAAATGTAATAGAATAGCTCTATTTTATTCATATTTTCTTATTCAAATGTATTTATTTGATTAATTCTAAATTGTACCCCATAAATCCTTCAAATTCCTTTCTACTATTTTTATATACTATTATGTAACTATTATGTTTGTGTATACTTATGTTATACTTATAATGTGAATGCATGTCAAAATGATTACTTAGGTGTAATTAAGCAAGTGATGACTCCATAACTTAACATTATGTCCATTCATTCTTAACATTATGTCCATTCATTCCTAAAGGGAGTCCCCTTAAAAGGTCAACTCTTTACTCAGACCAGACCTTTGATGCCATTCAAGTAAAATCTATAGTATGTTTTCATAGTGATATATTACAAAACACCTTAACACCCATATCAAATTTAATGTCTCACTGATGTAAGTCAATAAATGACTTTTATCAATCAAAAGTAGCTTTTAACTTGTCTATGATCAACTTAATTTTTTACTTAATTAGTTAAACAATTTATGGCCTAATGAGCTTTATATCTTTTACTTTGTCTTAATATAAAGATGTCTTGTACTTTATATTATATAATGCTTCATAGGGATATGCTCACCTAATAATTATTACTATACATACTTTATTAATTATAAGTATTTATCCTAATTTCCTCCAATCTCAATAATATAAGCACATGACTTATCTTCTAACATTAATATAATTCTCTTTGATAAACCATTTATCTATGAATGAAAAGGTATCCTAAAAGTCATAATAATTCTTAGGGTTTTCTATAAGCTACCATATAATTTAAAAGCGAACCTTAGATCCTTATCAAAGAAATTAAACATTAGGATTTCATATAACCTCACAATCTCTTGAATGTATAATTCAGTTAATCATTCCAAACCATAATCCATTTGTATCAATAGAAAATGAGCTAATTTAGTCAACCAATTTATAACCACTAACACAACATCATGCCTTTTTTAAGTTACATAAACTTATAGCAAAATCCATTATAATACGCTTATATGTCCACTATATGTATGAGTAATGGATTTTAAATTACTGCCATATAATATTTTGCCTTTACTTATTGATATGTAAGGAATTAACAACATCTCATTTTAAACCTTTCCACTAATAATGCTACAGTAAGTCTTTACACATCTTTTTAACTCCAAAATGCATAAATGAAGGGGATTCATATACTTCATTCAAAATTTTCTTCCTTAATTCCTATCATTAGGACTACATAACTACCTTTAAAACATTAGCAACCTATCAATATTCAATTTAAATGTAGACTTACCACCTTGTTGCACTAGTTATCACTTATATAGCAATTTTATGCTTATAAGAACTTATTCGCTTATATAACAACTTTATGCTTATAGTATTTTATCTTTTAGTTCATTAACACATTAATTATCTTTAATCTATACTTGTACTCTTTAAAACAATAATTTATTAAACCATATTTCCAACCTACCTATACCATTTATTTAATTAGGTAGCTATATGGGCTAATATCCCCTTAATAAATATTCTTATCATATTATACTTAAATCATTATGCCATATCAATAAAGCAAACACCAAGTATGCATATGATATTTCAAGTAATTTATGATAGTATATTAGTCTTTAAAAATTGATGTAATAGTGGTTATGATAAAGTGATTGGTTTATTAATAAGGAGATGTATCGTTGAGCAAGTGAAGCTTAAGTATCAACTAAAATCAAGTAAGTTGAAGACAATAATTTGTTCATGCATAATTATTTTATGCATGTATATATATCAAGGATTTAAAAGAATTAGTTAAAGGGAGGGATGAGTTATGACTACTATAATTGTAAATTATAAGTGTGTGTTAACACTACATTTTTACCCTTGCATGTGCATGCTTAGTTACCATTTTTAGGTATGTGTTACAATTTGTTTCCTTATTAGGACGGCTTGATACGAGTTCTTGTTCCCAAGATTAAGTTGCATACATGGGTTTTATGCCATCACATGTCATTTGGGACTACGGTAAGATCATTGTTTGGCCCGTGTAAAGTGGTACCCTTAATAGGCCTCCCTGAACATGCATGCTTAGTTGCCCTTTTTAGGCATGTATTACAACTTGTTTTCTTATTGAGACAGCTTGATACAGGTTCTCGTTCTTAAGATTAAGTTGCATACATGAACTTGTGTACTTATATGGCATTTAGGCCTACGATATACCTACCATTTGGCCCATACAAGATGGCACCCTTGGAAGGCTTCCAACTAGCATAGTTAGAAGAAAGGGACTTTATCCTACATTGCCAACCTAGGGTTGGTACATCTCCCAAGACTCCTATAAATACCTTTGTATTAGCCTTATGACAGAGATTCTAGCATAGAATAACATTTTAATTCTAAGACATAAGCTCTTTTAGGATTAAAATAACACCTAATTAAATAATTAATTAGGATTAATGATAAATTTGACTCACTAAAATCCCTAAGTATTTTGGATTAGAAGAAGATTTTTGCTGACCTTGGTAGGTCTCTTTCCTCCTTTTTATTTTAATTTCATACTTTAATTCATGTTTTGGTTTCTAAACCAAAGAATTCATGTTTTGGTTGCTAAAACCAAACATGATGTTTTTGTTCGTGTTTTTGCTATTTTTCATTCATCAAATATGATATGTGCCACATATACTAATATATGCGATGCATATTCCATTTGAACATGAAGTGTGATGCATGTATTGAATTACTGTACAAAGTATGATGCATATTAATGAAGTGTGACACATGTACTGAATTACTGTTTAAAGTGTGATGCATATCAGTGAAGTATGACACATATCACCTTATTTTTTATTAAAGCGCAATGCATCTATATGAAACGTGACATATATCAGCAAAGTGCGATGCATATCACAACTTGGATTGGCCAAAATTTATTTTTCACTTATATTTCAACACAGTTTTAGAATTATTTGATGTTCTTAATGATGTTTGTGGCCTCACAATGATTTAAAAAATTGAAATTATTAAAGTTAAATGCTATTTTTTTTAACTTGATTGCTTTTGTTTGACATGATTGGATATAATTGAGTGTTTGAAACCCTAATTGATGCTAGTGATATTAGGGCCTTCAATTGTGATTTTCATGACCTAAACTTGTTGATTTTGCTATCAAATCAATGTATTTTGCTTATTTTTTAATTAAAATGCTATTTTTAATTGATTTTATGTTTATTGCTATGATAAACCCTAATTGGATGTTGAATCCATTCTAAGTCATTTTGCAAAAGGATCTTAGAATCTTCTAATTATGGTATTTAACTTTACTGCTATATTTAGCATTCTTTCCATGTTTAGCATTCTTGCTATATTTAGCTTTACTATCATGTTTAGTTTTATTACCATAAAAAGATTATTGTCATAAATAGATTGTTTCCATATTTGACACTTTTCATATTTGGTATTATTTCTATATTTGACATTTTTCATATTTGGCACTATTCCTATATTTAGCGTACTTTCCATATTTGGAACTTTCCTTTTTTGTACTTATCATATCCATGCATTAGGGCTCATGCTACTTGAGGATTTCCCAAAGTGGAGAAAATATTACAACACATCTCAGAATTTATGTAAAAATGAAGACCTCTATGTAATGGAATAGCATTATTTTATTTTATTTTTTCCAGGGTTGTATTATTTTTACATCTCCCATATATCCCCCTATCTCTCCTATCCCTTTCACTGGCCATTATACTTAAGTTTTATTTTATATAGATGGCTTACTTTGCTATTATATTTGCTATAACATATGCTATGTCACATGCCACCTTACACATAAATCCTATACCATATGCCACTATGTCATATCATTTGCCATGTCATATATCATTATACTATGTTATGTCATTTATGTCATATTTTATGCTACTATGCCATGTCATTATGCTGTGTCACATTACATGCCATGTTAAATGCCATGTCACACACATATCACTATATCATGTCATTATACTATGTCATCACTTCACATGTCATATATATATCATGCCATCCAAATATCATATAGCCTTATATGTCATTCTGCTTTGCTATGTTATGCTTTACCTATCACTTTAACATGTCACGCTGCATGCTTACTTTTATGCACTTGCTTGCTTGCTTACATAGGATAATTAACTCCAACTATAATGGTAAAATTGATCTTGAAAACTCATGAAAATAGATCTTCATTACCCAAACCCATATTTGAAGGGTTTAACTTAGCACTCATGCTATGGGTCAGTTGAACCAAATTCAGAACCATTCGATGGTGACTCCTTACGACTCTTTCAAGCCTGTATCATTCCTTGAGGTAGCCCCTCGAGAAGATCATGCTTTCATTCTAAGTGGATCCCCAATCTATGAGTTTTGTAAGCCTCACTCTAGGTTGTGGCATAATCCCTGCCTACAATGGCAACTCCAATAGGGATATATGATAAAAGAGTGGTGACATTTAAGAGTTTTCATATCAATTTTCCCATCATAATTGGATTAATTGTAGGCATTATATACTCAGTTTTCATCTACATACACCACCCTTGTCCTAATTCAAACCAGTGATTGTGGGTAAGTGAGTACCTTGGACACCATTCGACTCCTCGAGAAAGCAAGTCCGCCTTCACCACTTTCTATCTTGTACTATTGACCATTGATGATTCCTTAAATAGATCAACACTAGGTGTAATCCTACATCGATGATTCCATTAAGTTAGATAAGTTATGGACAATGTGGCAGGGGACCTTATCCTATTCTTATTGGACTAAAGCACATATAGCTAACCATAGCAACATTCCAAAACTAAGATCCTTTGATTGCATGCTATATGGATCAATGCCTTATCATATCGGTAGATTTACCTAAATTCAACACATTTCCCCATCTTATATTGCTTTGCTAAGAGTTAGAATCCTTTCATGATTTTATAATGGTTGCATAACCTCATGCCTCATTCTCCAGGCATTCTCTTATCATAACAATATGATCATACCATATTTCTCTGCTAAGAGTTAGAATCCTTTCATGGTTCTATGATGGTTACATAACCTCATAACTCATTCTATAGGCATTCGCTTATCATAACAATATTATCATGTTGTATTACTCTATTAAGAGTTAGAATCCTTTCATGATTCTATGATGGTTGCATAACCTCATGCCTCATTCTATAAGCATTCTCTTATCATAACAATATGATCATGTTGTATTGCTCTACTAAGAGTTAGAATCTTTACATGATTCTATGATGGTTGCATAACCTCATGCCTCATTCTACGGGAATTTTCTTATCATAATAATATAATCATATCGTATTACTCTGCTAAGAGTTAGAATCCTTTCATGATTCTATGATGGTTGCATAACCTCATGCCTTATTCTACAGGCATTCTCTTATCATAACAATATGATCATATCATATTGCTTTACTAAAAGTTAGAATCCTTTCATGATTCTATGATGGTTGCATAGCCTCATGCCTTATCCTATTGGCATTCTCTTATCATAGCAATATGATCATGCTAAAATGTTATTGGATTTTCACTATAATCTCTCATATGATTGAGCAACGATCACCCCTTTTGCTTGCTTCACATGTTGAGAGTATCGCGTCTTGAGTTCTCAGTGTAACTCCAAGCTAGTATCCCACCTAGGAGATATTTCGACCGACCAATCTTTGTGGAGATGTGAGGGTAGCAGGAAGTGTTACTACATGCTACATGTTTGCTAACCATTTTTATGTTTTTGATCCAATAAGCATACATGTATACTCATGCAATTTTCTCTAATAAATTTCTTTTTGCAGCCATAATACCAGATGTTTCCTAGCATAGGTCATGCATACATCCTATGTGTCACATCACATGCATGCAAATACATATGCGTACTAATTAAGTTCCTTTTGCAGCCATAATGTTGGATGTTTTCTAGCATAAGCCATACATACATCCTATATGTTACATCATATGCATTACATGCAAACACATACACATTCACATGCATCCGTGTTAATCTCTTTTATTATATGTAGAAACATATCAGAACTACAACTTACCAAGGATCTTACTACTCCATCTGAGGTTGCCACTACTATACTCGATGATGCATCATTTGTTGCAGTCTAATAGCTCATCGACTAGTCAATGACCAAGCCTCTATCTAATGACTTCAAAGCTCTCCTGCAACAATAGATCCTAGAGGCTCTTAGTCATGGGGAATTCCCCTATCAAGGATAATGGGAAGACTGTCAACCTGTATGATATTGATACAAATAATGATATCTCACTCCACATGCATGACATATACAAATCTTAAACTTCTACACTAGAGCAAAAGATAGAATAGTTATAGTCCATTATGAAGAATAAGGGAATAGGCTTTGACCTGAACTTTGATGAGTTCTCTATGTAGGCTATATGAGGACTACCTAGCAAGTTCAAATTACCAGACATTCTTAAGTACAATGGAGTTGGGGACCCAAAGAACCACCTCAAGACATACACCATGATGATAAGCATGATTAACCTATTAAATGATCAAATTGTTTGACTCTTTTTCATCTCACTGGAGGGGCTAGTGCTGGCCTGGTACTGTAGTCTTGACAAGGCAACCATAGCCAAGTGGAAGCCATTATGCATTGCTTTTTGCAAGCAATATGGGTTCAAAACCCACTTTGATGTCACACTGATGGACTTGAAAATGGTGAAATAGAAGGCCAATGAGTCCTTCATGGATTATTTTAGTGGCTAGATAGACACTAGTTAAATAAAAGCCATCTGAGTCTGACATGATCAAGCTCATCATAGGGTTGTTGCCACTCTATCAGGATAAGCTGAGGTATCAAATGTTCCACACATTTAAGGAAATCTACTTAGTAGGCCAGAGAATCAAGCAAACTGAGGGACTGAAGAAGAAGGAGCCTTCCTTTATTAAACCAAAAACCACCACCTTCACCCAAACACCAAACCCTATACTTTGAAACACTACCTAACCCTAGAGATACTTAAATCTTGGAATGCTATTTTCTAAGGTTTTTAAGTGTCTCCAAAAAGCCAAGCTCATCAAACCACTATAACCAAACTTCCAAACAACACCTCTAGCTTTAGTAGATACCAAGACTTACTGTCACTACCATGAACACCATGGCCATAGTACTAATGACTATTATTCTCTTAGGTGCATCATTCAAGATCTTATCGATTCGGGTGAACTTGAGGATCATGAAAAATCCCAGTGTTCCACTAAAACTAACCCCTTACCAATTTATCACAAGACCAATAAAGCGTACATAATTCAATCAGAGCTTCATGAATCTTTGATCCTTAATTCCTTCTCCCCCCTCAGCAGTGAGGAGATTGCTTGGTTGTCTACTATCAACCTTTGGCCCGATGGTAGGTTTAACATTGGTGTTATCAACATCTAGTATGATAGCTAAAAAGATAAGTCTACAGCTACCCAAGCTAATTCTGAATCAATGGAGGTTCAAAAATTCAAGAAAGGCAAGTTGATTGAAACTCCTAAGGTAACCAAATTGGTGTCCAAGCTCCCCAAGTAGCAAAAGGGATTGGGTGCCAACAACATGTCCTCTCGGGTTCATAACATGACCCGTAGTAGCAAAATGTTCACTCCTCCCAACTTAAAGAAGAAACCAAATGCACTAAAGAAGCCAACCAAGGCTAGAACCATTGAGGAGGAAGCTGGTCCAAGCAACACTCCAGCCCCACTATCTACTGATAAGGGTAAAGAGGTTGCCTAGCCCGAGAATATTATAATTAAGCAACTTAAGAAAACTCAAGCCAATATCAGAATCTAGGACTTGGTGCTATCCTCCTAGTAGTATCAATGGGTCATCATCAAAGCACTATCCAGCATGAGGATTTCTCCCTCCACCTCTACTTTCATCATGAAAAGTCAGCTAGTTAATTATGATGGATGATGGTTTTGACATCAACATCTATCCACTCAAGGTATTGCCTAAGCTCAGGATCTAGCCTACAGACCTAAAGCCATCCAAGACCATCATTTGGGCATATGATGAGTCCAAGCAAGAGGTTACCGACACCTTCACCACTACTATGATAGTTGGGTTGATCAAGTCAGTAGTTGAGTTAACAGTCCTTGACATTCCATATCATTTACTTCACTGCTAGGCCAACCTTGGTTCCATCCTTTGGGAGGAGTGCCTTCTACCTTATACCAGAAGATCAAGTTTCCACATAATAAGGGTATGGTGATTATAGACATTGATGATGAGGTTGCCCTAGCATGCATCAGAGAGGATGGCCCTCTCATGATTGGGTTCCAAATTGCTACCATTGGAGAACTGGTGTTGTACTTATACCAACCGAGTCTCATTATGGAGAAGATACTGTAGAAGATGAACTTTATACCTGGCAAGGGTCTAGGCTAGTATCAACAAGGCCCAATTAAGTTTAACATCCCCCCTACAACCATATGGGAGGAGAGGTATTGTATAAGATCTAACCCCTATACCTCAGACAAGCCATAGGAGTGCAAGCTGGTTACATTTGTCCAAGGAGAGACATAACATGATCAAGCTCTTAAGTTGCCTAACTCAGATGATAGCATTGACAAAGAATTCACCATCTTTGATGATGTATATGACATCTGGCAAGCTACTAGGTCATGTAGTCAGTCAAAGGGGCATCGAGGTAGATCTTGACAAGGCAAAGTTGATTTATGAGATGCCTATTCCTATAACTAAGATCAAAGTTAGGGGATTTCTAGGACAACTCTAGTATATTAGCAAGTTTATTGCTAAGCTCATTATCATATGTGAGTCAATCTTCAAGCTTTTGAAGAAGAACCAGCCTTATTTTTAGGATGAGAACTACCAGTGTGTATTAAAGAGGGTGAAACATTACCTCTCTAACCCATCAATTTTTTAGCCACCTTGGTCAGGGAAGCCATTGTTACTCTATCTAGCCTTGAAGGAGGAGTTAGTGGGTACTATGATTGCTTAAGGGAATGAAGTTAGAATTGAGCATGTTGTTTACTACTTCAGCAAGAAACTATTGCCAATAGAGTGCAAATACAACACCATTGAGAAGCTATGCATGGCTATGGTTTGGGTCACCAAAAAGCTTAGCTATTACTTTCAGTCATACTAAGTTAGTGGGGAAGCTTGCCATGTGGCTGATCCAATTGTCAAAATTTTATATGCAGTACATCACTAAGAAAGTGATCAAAGGCAGAGCTATTGTTGAATTCTTAGCATTCAAGCTGATGGATGATTCTAAGATATTTAAACTAGACTTCCCAGATGAGAACTTAGGGGCATTTGACATTTAGAAATAGCAGTTGCACTTTAATAATGTGGTCAATAAAAGAGGTGCAGGTATAGGCGTTATACTAATCATTCCCGAAGGTGAACTGATCATGCTCTTAAAGCGGCTGAGATTCCCTATTATCAATAACATGGCTGAGTATAAGTCATGTTTATTTAGGCTTAAAGTACTGTTAATGATTAAGTCCCAGGAAGTAGAAGTATTTGGTGATTTGATGCTTGTCATTTCTTAATCCACAGCCAAGTATGATGTCAGAGAAGAATGGCTTAAACCTTATGTTGAGTACATGAAGCTTATGATTTATAACTTTAGCTTATGAAAATTCATCCACACCCAATGAGATAAGAATTAGATGGTCAATGCCTTGGCCACATTAGCTTCAATATATGAGCAACCATAGTGTCAAGTCCAGCTTGTGTTCATTGAGTAGTTGAAGATTCCTTGCTATGAGGTAGAATGAGTTATGACTCTAGAACAACAAGATAAGGTCCCATGGTATGCTGACATCATGAACTTTCTAAGAACCAGTGCTTATCTAAAAGGAGCCAACAAAACTGATAAGCTAGATTTGTAGAGCCTAGCACTGAACTTCACTTGGTATTAAGGTGTTCTGTATATAAGAGCAATTAATGGTTTACAACTTTGATGCATATCAGGAAAGGAGATTGAAACAATTATGCAAACAGTATAAGCTGGTACTTATGGGTCTCATATGAATGGATTCACCTTGTACAGAAAGATCCTACAATAAGGGTATTTCTAGCTCATCTTGTAGACAGACTGCATACAGTTTGTTTGATGATGTCACAACTGTCAGATTCATGGAGATCTAAATCACATCCCATTGATTGAATTGTAGAATTTAGCAATGCCATGGCCTTTCTCTACTTAGGGAATTGACATTATGGGTGAGATTCATCCTAATGCTTCTTATAGACATTGATACATACTTGTGGCCATCAACTACTTTTCTAAGTTGGTGGAGGCAGAATCCTACAATAAATTGAGGGCAAAGCAAGTTTTCAAGTTTATAGAGAAGAACCT
Organism: Dalechampia spathulata; assembly: GCA_948192965.1. NCBI lineage: Eukaryota > Viridiplantae > Streptophyta > Magnoliopsida > Malpighiales > Euphorbiaceae > Dalechampia > Dalechampia spathulata. The sequence goes on along the minus strand of CANYBF012570216.1, from coordinate 19,891 downwards.
TATATATCGATATGGGGTAACATATCACTTGGTGTCTGAAAATAGCGTTCAATTCTAGGGCCAAGTATTTGATTTGCTAAAGAGATATGGGATCAAGCATCATCGATCCTCTCCATATTGCCCTCAAGCTAATGAGACAGTTGAAGCGATCAATAAGATGATCAAGAAGATTTTGGCCAAGACAATATAGACTTACAAGGATTGACATGAGCAATTGCTATTTGCTTTGTAGGGTTACAAAACCACTATAAGAAGTCCTACATATGCTATGCCCTACTCTTTAGTTTATGGGACAGAAGCTGTATTACCAATCAAAGTGGAGCTAAAGTCACTTTGGGTTATCTTGAAAGCCCAACTACTAGAAACTGAGTGGAAGAAGGCTAGATACAAACAACTAATTACCATTGATGAGAAATAACTGAAGGCCTTCTATCATCTATAGTTGTACAAGAAACATATGGCGAGTGTATTTAATAAGAAAGTCAAGATTATTGCCATATAGGAAGGTGATCTAGTTCTGAAACAAGCCAGACTAGCTATTTATAACCTACATAAGAAGTTTATACCTAACTAGAAAGACCCATTCCTGGTTAAGAAAATCCTATCCAAAGACGCTGTCCACATTTTAGACTTAGAGGGTAATAAGTTCTCTTAACCTATCAACCTTGATCGACTAAAAAAAATACTTTATTTAAAGCAAAGGGTAAAAGAAAAGTGAAAGCAAAAAATGATAGCTCGATGAGTTGAAAATCCACTCGGACAATAAAAGTTAAAGCTCCTAAAGTAAAAGGAGAGTGTCAAAATAGTTTATCAGAAAATCTTGCACTGGAATGGTCAGTGACAAGGGTTAGGTCTGATGTATATTAGAACCTCTATATTAGTTTTAACATTTCTCATGCAAATATTTTAATCTCATAGATATGAATGGAATGCATATTCATAAACTTAGCCATAAGTAATATAAATTGTAAACATTAAGTATTGTTCTATTATTTGACATCTCATGTGCTATAGAAATCTAAGTATGGCTTAACACCCATAGCTTGTATCTGTCATCTGTATCAGATACAGCTCCAAAGGTCTCTCTTGGTATGATTCTATGGTGAGGCCAAGTACTTTCCATGTACTCTAGAAAATAGGATAATAATTGTCCTCCTTTAAACTCTGGTAACAATAAAGGAATAGTTTGTCTCTGACTGTACTAACAATAGATCTTAGTCGGGCTATAATAAGTGCAGTCTCAAAATCTTGATAGTGGAATGCAATCTATATTTTTCCTCATTGTCACATGCTGAATGTGTCACCAAGGATAAGTCCACTTGACCTTAGTCTTGGAGATAGCCCCCATCCACTCGATCCAGTCATCAAATATCAGCATCCTCACCTCGCTAAAGGTGTAGCCTCTCCTTATATGGCTGTGAGGTACATATCTCTACAGATCACCTATCGACAGTGTTAAGATCCCTAGCTTCTTCTGAAGCAAGACCTGTGAAAGAAAAAAATAATAATAAAAATAAAAACTCGTTGAGTTGAAAATCTTTGAAAAGGCTACTTACGTAAAAGTTAGAGTGACTCATTGAATTGAAAATCCAAGGGAGTAGTTCCAGTAAAAACTAGGATTTAAAGTAAAATTAAATGGTTTGATAAGCTAAAACCTCATAAGAGGTGACTCATGCAAAAGTTAGGGTAAAAATATAGCTTTTCTAAGTTGAAAACCTACAAAGGTAGCTTAGACTTCATACCCGCAATAGAAGCAAACTACCATTGAGACATCCAGACTGACCCTGCCTTACTTTATCTAGCCCAAGGATCATCTCTGCCATGATCATAGGAAATGAGGTCTGACCCTACTCTATTTGGTCCACCATTGGACCAATCATTAGATCCTCATGTTTGGATGGGTCAATAAAGAGGAACTAAGTTAACAATCCAAAGCTAGCTACTATTAACCATTAAGGAGTAGTCACCAACTTGTGGTGACATAATCAAAAGATGGTAAAAAGATCTACAAAACCCTTTGTAGTCAACAACACCCTTGCTGTAGTAGGGTTGATGTTGAATGCCCTGATCAGATAGGGAATTATCTCCCCAGTAAGCACTGACATCATCGGCATCACTATCATGTTATATAAGACTTTGAGGATGGTAGCAAACTTCTCATACATCGGACATAGCTCCACATGTCTAAACTAAAATACATGGGCTACCAAATCCTAGAATTGCACAGCAGCGTGTAGAAAAGCAATACTAATGGAGACCTGTTGGAACATCTTCAAGTACTGAAGTCCTTGCTTAGATGGCTCTATTCGATGTCACCCCACTAGTAAGAAAGAGAATGAAAAGTAGAAAGAGATTGTTGATTCATTGTCTACCTATGCATGCACAAAAAGAGTAGACATGTTATGTTTCGGAAATGGAACATAATGCATAATATTTTGGTAAAAGAATAAAGGTGATAAATAATCATGGCCTCATTATCAAAATTTGCAAAGATACAGTAGTCTCAACATCCACTAATGTTCAATACTTATACACCACAACTCGAGTGTACTAAGAGGAAGCCATGAAAAGCTATATAATCCTACTCTACTATCTTAGCATAAAAGTTAAGAGATATAATGTAGCACTGTAGAGGCTAGCATCAGATCACTGATAATCATTATCATTATTAGTTTGACCCTCCTCCGAGCTAGGACTAGGAGACTCCATAGCAATGTTGTAACGTGTCAATTGCTTAGTCAAAAGAGTGGTGTCAACTGTCATCTGCCTCATCATCTGAATGTAGACCTCTCATGACTCAGACATGTCATGATAATACCCCTGCATTGCACAATCATATAGGTATATAAGTCATGCATACATGCATAGACATCTTGCATAAGATAGATTACAGGTACTCACATGTAACTCCAACATTTCAGTATGGTGATGCTGCTACAGCCCAGTTAGCAACTAAGAGACATTCACTATATCATCATAAGGCACCTGCACAGGTCATCATAATTACGATTCAATAATAATCAAAAGCATACTGATGCAAGAAAGACTACTTACATGAGTGGTGTTTGGAGGTGTGAAGGTAACCTTCTCTCATTCAGTCACTTAAAACATCACCTCATATAGGTGCCCATCCCTATCATACAACTGAACATAGGGGTCTTGTAGCCACTGAAGCCACCACTCAATGAAGCCTTGAAGGAATCTGAAGCTTAGAGGCACCTTAGGATTCTCTACCTCAACCTTAGGTAGCTGCTTGGATGCTATACTCCATGCCCTCTTAGAGGCATCTCTCTCTTTAGAACTCCTGGTAGTGATAAAACCGTGAGATTGTATCCTTCCACTTGATGCAGTAGGTCAACCTACTAGCTTTAGCACTCTGCCCTCTATAGGTAGATAGCTCCATAGGCCCCAATAGCCATGCTTGAATAACAAATGACCAGAACATCATCCAAAGAGGATCAGCAGGCTCTACTCAACCAACTGGACCCTAGTGCCAATCTATGATATGCTCCCCCAAATAGAAGAGATAGCACTCCAGAAACTCAACCAGCATGTGTCGCTCATCCCGATACCTCGATGTATCAAGGAAGTGGCATACCATGCCATGGGTTAAGGCTAATCTCTACTCATCTAAATAGACATGAATCAACATCAATAACTATCAGCTTAGGTATTATCTAAACCAATTCCATTTAGTTTTATGCTAATAAAATTGTCTTCTTCTTACTTGATCCCAAGATAAATTATTAGATGCCTAAACCTCTGAATCCTTAATAGAATTACCTAAATTCTAAGCATCTATGATAGCATATAGTAAAATATGCTTTATACATCATAAAAAGTGCTAATGTACACTGACCACAAGGGAGCTCTGCCAATGCACACCATTCTATTGCGAAGATGCACTCATTAAATTTAACTTACCATGAAAATTTTATAATTTTTGAAGATCATTTCCCAAGTAAGTCCAATTTTCACAACTTGCAATATCTGAAAAATTCAAAAATTTAATCAGAATCCATCAAACTAATACTAAAAAATCCATGTATTTTCTCCAAACCATTTCAACTATAATTTCACTGATAAATTATTTTTCTGTGTCTGGCACAAATAAGAAATTGATCCTATAGATGATCAATTTTAGTCAAACCTTTGACTACTGGTCAAGCCATTGACTAGAAAGTGTTAAATTCTAGTAGTAGGTCCTAAATATTATTTTAGAGATATCATACACATATTTGATGGCATGAGTAATGATTCGATGGTTTATCATATTAGAACCAATAGTTGTTCAACCTTGATCCAATAGTTGATTACCCAGATTCTGTAATTGACCACATGATCTAGCAGTGATCACAGAATCAAGTATTTGATTCTAAAACCCTATAGTAGGCATATGAACTCAGATTCAGGTGATTTTTAAGCCTCACAACAAAGCCATTGGTCCTATAGATGACCATTGATTAACCTTGATCATTTAGTCTGAGCATCGAACTCCCAATGGAAGAATTAGGTTGAGTACTGGTCAAGCCATCAACCAAAAAGTGTCAAGTTCTAGCAATGGGTCCCAAATGCTATATTAGAGATGTCTGACATGTATTTAATGGCACGAGCATTGACCCGATAGTTGATCACCCAAGTTCCACAGTTAACCACCTAATCTAGTAGCGATCATGGGATCAAACATTTGATTCTTAAAACCTAGCAGCAGGCATCTGAACTTAGACTTTAGATGATTCTTGAGCCTTGCAACAAAGCCATTGGTTCTACAGTTGACTAACAATAAGCATTGATTACCTTGTCCAAGCATTCGGCTCTCAATGGTAGAATTAGGATGCAAGCCTTAACATGAGCACACCATACTAGTTAACATTGGTCGCTTTGCCTGAGCATTGGGCTTTCAATGGTGGTATTAGATTTTAAGTCTCAGTATCCCTAGGTAGTCACTTTTAATTTTTTTTATAGATTTATAAGTCTCAATATGAGCATTATATGATCGACTTTGATCATCCAGCCCAAGCATTGGGCTCCCAGTATTGGTATGGGACCATAAGTCCTAATATCCTTAGCGGATTTCATCCTCTTCCTCAGTAAGGTTGGAAGCCTCAGCATGAGCCTCCTAACTGATTTATCCTCAATGGATCATATCTTCTTCCCTAATGAAGTTACAAGCCTTAACATGAACACTCTAATTGAGTTACTTCCTCTCCAATGGAGTCATAAGCCTTAACATGAGCACCACAAGTCTTCTTCCCCAATGAAGTTGCAAGCCTCAGCATGAACACTCTAATGGAGTCATTTCTCCTAAGGAGTCACAAGCCTTGGTATGAGCACCTTTCAAGCCTTAGCATGAGCATTTTGATTAAGTTCTCCCTAGTAGGATTACATTTTTCTCTAATAGAGTAACAAACCTCAGTATAAGTATCCTCAATGGATTATCCTCAGTGGATCACATCTTTCCCCCCAGTGGAGTCATGAGCCTTAGATTAAGCATCAATCAGTTATCGTTCCTGGCGCTAGGAAAAAACCCATATCATGATTAGGTTTCATCCTATCAACTTTCAGTTGTGTTGTTCTAGGATGATCCTAATCAGGCGGTAAACTGTTGACATTGCATTTTTACCCCCTACATGGGCATGCTTAATTACCCTTTTTGGGTATGTGTTGTAACTTGTTTCCTTATTATGATGGCTTGATATGGGTTCCCATTCCTAAGATTAAGTTGCATACGTAGGTTTTATGCCATCACATATCATTTGGGCCTACGGTAAGACCACCATTTGGCCTATTTAAGGTGGTACCCTTGGTGGGTCTCCTTGCACGTGCATGCTTAGTTACCCTTTTTGGGCACGTATTATGACTTATTCCCAAGTTTAAGTTGTATACATGAACTTTATGCATTCACATGACATTTGGGCTTATGGTATACCTACACTTTGACCCATGTAAGATGGCACCCTTGGAGGCTTCCAACTAACATAGTTGGAGAAAGGGGACTTTATCCCATATTGCCAACCTAGGGTTGACACACCTCCTAAGGTTCCTATAAGTACCTTTGTATTAGCCTTATGATAGAGGTTCTAGCACAGAATAACATTTTAATTCTAAGGCATAAGCTCTTTTGGAATTAAAATAACACTTAATTAAACAATTAATTAAGAATAGTGACAAACTTGACTTACTAAAATCTCTAAGAATTTTGGATTGGGAGAAGATTTTTGCTAACCTTGGTAGGTTGCTTTCCTCCTTTTCTTTTCAATTTCATGCTTTAATTCATGTTTTGGTTGCTAAACTGAATGATTATAATGTTATTTAAGGTTTCTAGTACCCTAGTACTAATCAAATAAATGATGTTTTTATTCATGTTTTTGCTATTTTTCATTTTTCAAATATGATATGTGTCACATATACTAATATATACGATGCATATTGCCCAGTCAATCATGAAGTGTGATGCATGTATTGAATTACTATGAAATGTGGAGCATATCAGTGAAGTGCGAAGGATGTATTAAATTAATATGCAAAGTGTGATGCATATCAGTGAAGTGTGAAGCATGTATTGAATTAATATGCAAAGTATGATGCATATTAGTGAAGTGTAATATATATCACCTTATTTTTAACTGAAGTACAATATATCTATATGAAGCACAATACATATCAGTGAAGTGTGATGCATATCATAACTTGGATTGGTCAAAATTCATTTTTCACTTGTATTTTAACACAGTTTTGGAATTATTTGATGTTCTTAATGATGTTTGCGGCCTCAAAATGATTTAAATGCATTATTTCATAAGTTTTCATTTGATTTTGGCTTGAAAATTGAATTTTAATTGAGTTAAAAGCTATTTTTAACTTGATTCCTTTTGTTTGACATGATTTCATACAATTGAGTGTTTGATCCAAACCCTAATTGATGCTAGTGATATTAGGATCCTCAATTGTGTTTTCCATGACCTAAACTTGTTGATTTTGCTATTAAACCAATGTATTTTACTTATTTTTCAATTAAAATGCCATTCTTAATTGATTTTATGCTTTTTATTATCATAAACCTTAATTGGATGTTGAATCCATTTTAAGTGATTTTGCAAAAGGATTTTATAATCTTCAAATTATGGTATTTAGCTTTACTGCCATGTTTAGCTTATTGTCATATTTAGTTTTACTGTCATGTTTAGCATTCCTGTCATGTTTAGCATTCTTACCATATTTAGTTTTACTTTCATGTTTAGCTTTATTGCCATAAATAAATTGTTTTCATATTTGGCACTTTTCATACTTAACATTATTTCCATATTTGACACTTTCCATATTTAGTATAATTTCCATATTTGGCCCTTTCCATATTTGGCATGTTAGTGTATGCTCTAGAGCATCATGTTTCATTGTAATTTGATATTGAACCATTTATCAATAAGAGACATTATTCATTATTCAGTTTACTCGATAAGTTATTAACTAAATAATGAATTCCAAGATATTGGAATAGTACAAAGGAATTCGTGAAGTAGTTTATGAAATGAGATTCTTATTGTATGCAAATTTTCAATATCTAAATTGTCCCTGATCAATGTATTAATAAGAATGGATATTATTAATATGGTTAAGATCAACATATGTTATACTTCCTTAAGGGATGATTCTTGTTCATCATGACAAGATTTTTCTAAAGTGAACATGTGGATGAGTAGTGGAGGACTGACTCATTGGAGGCCTTGCCAGTGAGATTTCATATGGATAATCGATCTATGTCTGTGAAACATATCTCACTCATATCAGTAGTGCAAGTATCCTTAAGACTTGAGATAACAAGGTTATCCTTAAGACTTGAGATAACAAGGTTATCTTAATTATAAATTACTATATTTTGATTCCTATGTTTTATTTATCCATATGAGGCATTCATAACTTGGAGGTTGGATATAATGTGAAGTAGTTGAAGGAATTTGTTTATGAATAAAGGATTCACCAACCTAAATTAAATGTAAGGGTTTTATCTCATTGATTCATGTAATATTCTTTATTTTATGAGGGCATTTTAGGAATAAATATTATGGTACATGAAACATCAAATTTAAGGCATGATATAACACACTTGATCATGCATTGAGTTGACATTAATCCATACTCAAACCTAAAGTAGATAAAGGATGGTGAAAGGAGTTTATTGCATAGAATCTGATGTGGAAAGGTTGTAGTCAAACTAATGACCTCTTGGCATTTGGGTAGTCATGATGTATGACTAGACACCACTCATGATTTACATATGATGTTATTAAATGAAGTTTAATAATATGTTCATATGTTGCCAACATGTCAAGAACCCAAAAGGTCGCACACTAAAAGTAAGGAAATAATAATCATGAATGGATATTGGTGAAATAATGTTTTTTGTGATTATAAGATAACCTAAATTTTTCATATTCATTAGAAACATAATGAAAAGAGCTTCGATTTGATACCACGATCACTGAAATCTAATAAATAGAACTCAAGATACAAGTGATTTAAGATAACATGTTTTACATGCATGGTATATATGGGTTTTTGATGGAATTAATTGACTTAATGGTCAAAACTTGAATGTCATATAACTTATTCATGTATGATGAATTAAATGAAAGTACACATGATTGTCATGGCTTCTAAAAGGAAATTTAAGTCAGTCACATGCAAATCACATGCTAGAAGCATGTGACATACACATGACTTGACTTAACATAACCTAAACCTAATTAGGGTTATATCATTATGTTTTGGTGAAAACATATTGAGTGACAGAAGCAAATTTTGCCTGCCTCTCTTCTCCTTTTGGTTTCTAAGTATTTTGAAGCTCAAGGACAAGAAAAATAATTTGGTTTTGATAGAACATCAAGAAGAAAACTGAATTCAATCATCTTTCTTCATCCATTCTGTTTTATGTTTTGTTTTACTAGTCTCTAAACAAAACTAGTAATTTGATTACTAATAATTTTCTTAACTTGTGTGGATAGTTTGGAGATCCTTATGTAATAAAATAGTATTAATTTATTATGTTATTTTTCCTCGGGTTGTATTATTTTTACATCTCCCATGTATCCCCCAATCTCTCCTATCCCTTTCACTGGCCATTATACTTAAGTTTTATTTTATGTAGATGGCTTACTTTGCTATTATACTTGCCATAATATATGCTATATCACATGCCACCTCACACATAAATCCTATGTCATATGCCACTATATCATATCACTTGTCATGTCATATCATCTATACCATATCATATGCTAGTATACCATGTCATATCATATGCCATATCACATGCTATATCAAATGACATGTTACACATACATCACTATACCATATCATGCACATGTCATGTCATTATACTATGTCATCACTTCACATGTCATACATATGTCATGTCATCCCAAATTCCATATAGCCTTATATGTCATTCTACTTTGCTATGTTATGCTTTAGCTATCACTATAACATATCACGCTGCATGCTTACTTTTACGCACTTGCTTGCTCACCTGGCTAGGACAATTAACTCTAATTATAATGGTAAAATTGATCTTGGAAACTTATAGAAATAGATCTTTACCACCTATACCCATCTATGAAGGGTTTAACTTAGCAATCATGCTATGGGTCGATTGAGCCAAATCCAAAACCATCCGATGGTAACTCCTTGCTACTTTTTTGAGTTCGTATCATTCCTTTAGGTAGCCTCTCGAGGAGATCATTCTTTTGTTCCAAGTAGATCCCTGGTCCATGAGTTTCACAAGCCTAGCTCTAGGTCACGGTGAAATCTCAGCCTATAGTAAGATAACATGATGCATTACTAACCCAAGCATGTTTAATGAGTTGTTATCATAATATATGGTTGAATGGAAGAATTACGTGAGCATGTATATACATACAAACATACACACATACATATAAGTTACTAAACATGATAACCAAGCTATGTAATGCTTAAGTATAAGTTTATATACGTGTAATTAAATTATTAGAGATTGAAACTTTAATGTATAATTGCATTACATGCCTCTAGTAAGTGATTCATGGATATAGAACTAATTATTTTACCAAATTATTACATGTATAACCTATCTAAGAAAGGTTGTTAAATTTTTCTTTTATGATTAAGTTATATAAAAGGAAATTTAGTAATTAAGAACCTTTTTATATGAATTTAAGTCTATATATGTATGTATGGTTGATATACGACTCAAGTTTAGGCTAAATTACATTAAGGAATGATATATGATCCTCTAATAAATAGGATTAACAAGTACTTTTGATTTAATAATCAAAATTATGAATGAATTAAACATGATATGTCACATCCTTAAATTTTTGCATTAGGTTGCATGCGTATGAAATTTGATAATTGTTTTATATTACCTCTACTTTAATTTTCATTTCATGATTGTTTTGGAATTAATTATGTGAACGTGACTTAAAGAAAATAGTTGAGTGAATAAGTGATTTAATCACTAAAATTTATATTGATATAGTCCTTATATTAGGATAAAGGTATACCTACATTTACGTAGCTCATTTGTATAAATTTAGTATAAAAGGAGGCATTTTATATAATATGGAAATATGATGCAGATGAGTATTATATTCGATTTGTATATTAGACTAGGTGTATCTTAATTTGAGCCTAGTAAACATATACTTCTTTAAGACTAGGATGATGTGAATAATTACTTATGTTTATGTACATATGATGTGCAAATATAAATGCATTTTATAGTTATGAAAGGTTTCATTTAAGTGCAATGTTATTATAAATCTTATAAGTAAAAGATATACATTGATTTTCAGAATCAAAAGACATTATTTGGCAACATTTGTATATATAATTGGTCATTCTATAGAAACTATTACATATACTTGTAGTGTACATACAAACATATCAAAGTATATATGCTTATATATAAAGATATATATATATATATATATATATATATATGTATATATGTATGTATGTATGTATGTATGTATGTATGTATGTATGTATGTATGTACGTATGTATGTATGTATGTATGTATCCAAATGATGGACTCAATTAAACATGGTTAAGATGCATTTAAAGGGATTAGTAATAATTCAAGATATATAAAAAATAAATAAAATATATTTTATGGTAATATAATTGACTACATCAATTACGAATATGATAAAGACTTAAGTAAATGAGCATAGGGCATTAAAATAATGTATTTGGTTTTAAGAAGAAGTGAATGTTTATGTTAATTAAAAATTACAACTATTTAATACAGACACATGTATATATGCTTAAACTAATACAATGAGAAATACCATTAATAATGTAGGTGTTTGTTTATAAGAACAACCTTGGATGATGAAAGTGTAATTACATAAGGGATTATAAAAAAATGATAATAATAATTCTAAACATAAATGATATCTATACAGGTGTTAATAAAGAGGGAGTTGCCACATATGTACTGGCAAATGATTAACATTGGGACTAACAGGTTTGTGTGCATTCATTTTTGATTTTGTAAATGGAATTGGCAGGTATGCGAAGACATGTTTAATGTTATATATGTGATAATAATATTTTTGGCTTATAGTTTAATTATGGATTATTCATATTTTAATAATTCATCTAGAGTTGGATTCTGTTGAGTTCAAATTTACTACATATGTATATATTAAGAATTATAAATACCTAATAGGCATATTACTTGCTATATGAATGTTGAATGATACATTTGATTGGAACTATCATTTTATTTTATAATTAGCAGTTTAATCTTCTCTATTTATTCATCCTACGATTATTGATCAAGATTGAGGTCGTAATCAAATAATGATAAAAAAAAATAAACATCAAATTAGTTACATACAACTATATAAGGTCATATATAATAGACTGACATATTGTTACGAGGTGATGCTTAGTACCGGGAATTATGATTAAAGGCCTATCTAAAAGATAAACGATTTATGGTATAATCATTTATTAATATTTTATTATCAATTATGATTATATTTATTATTAATTATTTATGAATGAATACGATATAATTGCTTATTAATATTTTATTGTTAGATATATTTATGCTTATTAATCATTATTAATAAATAAATCTATCACGTAAATTGTATTAATTGCAAAATAGGAATATGATGATAATTCATCATGTATAATAGAATTACTATATTTAATTAGTAAGATTAATAGGCAATGAATAGCCTGTTTAAAGGCAATTCTTTCATAGTAAATTTTAAATAAGGTAGATTTTAAACATGTAACATGTGTATCAATTGATATGTATACATAGATGGATACTCATTAGAGTAACGATTGTTTACTCGATCATTTGAAACTACTTATGATTTATATATATAGATATTCAGTAATTATTGATGAATGGCATGAATTATATTGTGCCTAACAATAATTATATTATAAATGAAAATTGCAAGTAAAACAAAAAGCTTGATGATTCAAGCTTTGAAACATAAAATATTATGCTTATATGATTATTATTCATTAATGATGGTTATGTGATATATGAATATCCTAGATGGTTATAGCTTCATAGTTGTGCTATTGTTATTGATTCAAGCTTCATAACGCAAGGCATTACAGATAATTAATAATTTTATATTGATGTTAGATATATAACATATTAACATATTTTGAGATGATATTATTTACAATTGTACCAACATTGCATAATTGCATACATGATAAAGTCATGCATCATAAATCATTAGCATGACATTTTAGAGGAATAAGGGAGGCACAGTTATATATATGTATAATATATATATATATATATATATATATATATATATATATATGGTGATACAAGGGAGGCATTAGTATACTTATATATGAAATGATACAGAGATAGAGAAATACAGAGGTAGAGAATATAGAGGTACTGGAAAAAATAAATAAATCATTGGAAATATGTCAATATAAATTATGTACAATCAGAGATAGAAATTATTGTGATCATAGAGAAATGATGAATTCATAGAAAAAGGTGAATTCATAAAGGAGTGATGAAATGATAGAAAACAAAGGAATGCATTATACATATGCATTCATTTTCATATAGTACATCATTTATACACAAAAGGAGGAATGCATTACTAAGTTTGCATTTATTGATGCTAAACATGTTAACACTATTATTGATTAATAGAGTGAAATTATAATTAATTTATAAGAAAATTGACGAGTATACAGAAGTGGCAATAGAAATTTATTACTATTATTATAACAATCTAATGTTGACAGGATGATTTTCTTATTGCTATTATATTAGTTAACAGAAAGATATTTTGATTGATCTATAGGAAAGTTGAGTTGTTTACAGAGATAGCTATTAGAAATTGCTAATTATCATCGCTAAAGTAATCGAATATTGATGGATGATTTTATTTTTTATTATATTTATTATGATTAATTATTATGGATTACCTTAATTGATTTCTTATTAGTTATATTTAAATTATAATGAGATTATTGAATTTTATTCATAGCATACCTATTGTTAGACACCATTGAGTTTTATACTCAGCATTTATTATTTGATGAATGTAGGTTAGAATACTTTGAAGGGGAGTTCGGACTAGTGAGGCACCAACATAGTCAGAATACTCCAAGTTTTATAAGACACTCAAAATTACATTTTAGCAATGTAATATATTCCTAGCGATAATTTTTATTTTGCAACTATCATTGTACAGTTTATAGACTATAAAATATTTTATAGTTGCATATCAATAGAGATATAAAAAAAATTATTACAAATCCTTTATACAGTAATCAATGAATCTTTAATCTTATAGTTTTATTAATCATTCAATGGGACATGTTTTCACCAACCAGATGTGATAAAATATGGATATGCAAATATCTTAGCCCTACATACATATTATAAATTTCTATACATGGGTAGCATATTAATTCAAAATAGTATAATATGTAAAGTGCATATTGGGTACTTAAGTGAAATGTTTGTGCATATATGGTTTTAAATTGGAAAAAGGAATAAAGTATGACTATATACCTTATAATCATATTTACTTGTATTATCATGGTATGTATTAACAATTTATATTTCATTTCTAATATGGAAATTAAAAGGGAATGATTATGTGCATAGAAGTGTTATTCTAGGAGTATGAATTGTCATATGAATACTAAAGTTATATGTACACATATTACTTAATACTCATTTTAGATGAGGAATGCATAATATTTTCCATTTCAATTAGCATTAAAAAAATGAAAAAGGGATAAAATAGATTATATTCCTATATGCAAGCTTGTGTTAATCTTTTGAGTGGATAGTGACATTCAATATGATTGAAGAAATTTTTTCATATTGGTAACTAAAGAATAACATGATTCAAATGTTATAGGTACAGCAGAAAGGATAGTTGAAGTTCCATCTCATCAATTAGATAGAGGCAAGATAATTAAAGGTTTGTATTTAATGAATTATTCAATCCTCCAATTAGATCAATCAATATAAGTTAAATAGTAATGAATTATGATATTTTAGTTATTTATTTAAGAGTGTACTAATATTCTGGATATATCATTGATAATGGAAATATATATGGAATAACTATACAATATTTCATTGATATATGCATAAAAGCCTTACAACATAAATCATGCATAATATTTATTACATGATATGGAGGAGATATAAGGAAGGTTCTAGTTTATCTATATAAATTGATAATTGATGAAATTTACAAGGTAAGTTGAGTTTGGTTCCTTACCAACTGTATACAGTATAATGATATGATTGTTCTTGAGGCAAGTTGAGTTCAATTCCCTCCTTAGTAAGTCATCTGGTAAATTATTAATCATGAGGTGGTTGAGTTTAGGTCCCTCCTCAAAGAGTCACATGGGTATATGTATGTACATAAGTACAATGAAGTGAAATAGAGAAAGAAATGCAATACATCTTGCATTCAACGGTACATACAACATAACATTACCATACTATTGAGATGTACATTGTTATCTTGTGAATAAAAAAGATAAAATGATAAAAAAAAATAGAACAAAGCAATTCATATTTGCATTCATTAGCACAAAGCATATCATTGTTATATTATTGGTACACAAAATAGTATTATGGCTAATTCATGAAAATTATGTATGGTATATAACGTTAACCTCGTAGAATTCCTATAATGATAATTCATTAGTATTTACAAAATATTATTTGGTTATCATGTTTATTATGATAAATTATTATGTTTATTTATTAAATTATTTTATTAATTATTTATTTTTACTCTAAAAAGATAATTAAATTTTATCTATGGTGCAATTATTATTTAACACCGTTGATTTTTATACTCAATGTTTATCATTTATTGAATGCAGACCAGAATAGTTCAGAGGAACGTTCGGATCAATAAAGCATTAAAGCAGTCAGGATACTCTTAGCTATGTATGATCTTCAAAATATACTTTTGGATAGTATAACATAATCCTAGTAGATGCTTTCATTTTGCAACTATCATTATACAATTATGGGCAGTAAAATATTTTGTATTTGTATATCAATAGAGATGATAAAATTATCTAGTTTGTGGCTTGTCTAAATTTTATAAATGATATTTATAAAACTTTTATATAGGGATATTTTATATGAACAAGTTACAATAAAGCCATAGGTTATAAAATAAATAGTTATAAATACAATCCAAATATATTTTATCAAAAAAATTTTACAAATCCTTTGTAGAGTGATTAATGAATTTTCAATTGTTTGATTTTTATTAATCATTTTATGGAGCATGTTTTCACTAAACAAGTGTGATATGATATTGAATACATATATTGGATTATGTAATATGTGTTATATATTGAAGATGTTGGATGATAGAAACTGTTGAATGATTAAGTTCATGTATAACTATGCATAAACATAGCTTATAATATTAATGAGGCATGTAACAATCATATACATGGTTTAAGTACATAAAAATGGTGATTAGATGACATGAATTTTTATGGTTATAAATTGAATTTTTTCTAAATTATAAGGACATAACAATATGAATGTGTTAATGTTTGTTTCTTTTTTAGTAAGAGTAGTTATAAAATACTAAAGTGAAAACTTAAATACCATTAATGATGATTAAATAGGAGATAAAACATATGTTCAATTTGTAAGATAATAAATATGCCTTGAATTATAGGTAGTGCATATTAAACATTACAAAAACATAAGTGGAGACATACTTTAGCTAAACTATTTGATTAAAAACTGCCATCCCCTTCGTAGATTTGATTGAATGAAGAGATTTCCTTATATACATGGCTAACATGAGCTTTTTTAAACAATAGATTGAGTGTGCATAAATTTCAATGGAAAAGGACATAGAAAACCATGAGTGCATTTGCACTACATAGTAAAGCATACAGAATGATAATTGGTAGATAATCTTATGGTTGACTAAGATGAATTTTTAGCTTTATAAAATATTATACCACGTAAGATTGATAAAGTGCAATTCAAATTATGGAAGGGTTATGTAAGAATTATTACTATATACAAAGAGTCTAAATTATATAAAAAAAATTATAGGATTTACCTTTGACCAAGTACATTTGATTACTTATGTTAGAGTTATACAAAAAAAAACTTGAAACACCAATAGTCAATAGACAAATCTCCTAAATAATAATAAAGCTTACATATTATTTTAATTAAAAAATAAAGGAGTTAAGGTATAATTTACAAATTAAATACCAATTAAACATCCCTAAGCCCTTCAATTGAAAACATGATTTGAATTTGCATTAACACCAATATAGGAAAAAGAATTTAAAAAATCATAAATAAGGTATGCATGCACAATTAGCACTAAGATGCATATAATATAAATATTATGCCAAGATTGATAAAAGGGATTTTGAATGCATATGGTGTAATGTATACAAAATGGAATTGGAACGTCAATAAAATAACAAAAGAAAATGGAAGTTCATAAGATTCATTTAATGTATATAGTATAAAATTTGTATAATAGGTGTAAAAGATAAAGAAATCACTACTCTTACTTCACATATAGATAAAGGCAAAGAGAAAGTAGGTTTGTGCTTAAGATTCAATCATTTGTAATGGTAAACATAAGGAAAATTAAATCCCTTAAATTCATATTTATTATTTTGGATATGTTGATAAATATTTATAATATGAATTAATAGATAGATTGAATCATTTTATTATTATGATTTATAATGACATTTGAGTTTATGTGTTTGGAATTATTATGATCATACATTACCAATATTAAGTTACTGATACATTAAATCATGCAACATGACATGTGGAGGAATATGGAGAGATGATATGATAAGTACTATGATGATTGATGAGATTTATGAGGCAAGTTGAATGGTCCATCCTCAATGGTAGGTTTAAGTGGTCCTTGTATAACTTTTACATAATATAATGATATATTTAATTTTGAAGTTGGTTTAAGCGAGTTCTCTCCTTATAGAGTTATAATACTATATATAATAGTAATAATGATTATATTCGAGAGTGTAGGGCAAAAGGAGTAATGGGACAATGGAATGGAGATAAATGTCATGTAGTATGCATTATTTGGATCATACAAATTACATTACAACATATAACTAATATCATAGTAATTATTAAACATTAGATTGATATACAATTATACTAAGAAGCAAGCATGATATTCTAGGTTGCAATGTAATAAATGAACACAAATATATGGTAATAAATAATATATGTTATGACTACATAATTTTATATTTTATTCAAATTAAAGTGATTTAAAATGAAAAATAAAATACCATTTGATGGTTCTTAATTGTGAATGATATTTTGGCACTGTTTTAAGTATTGTATGCTTGTTATTATAATTATTTACATAATATATATGAATTAGACCACTATTGAGTTTTATACTTAGTGTTTATCATTTAATAAATGTAGGTTAGTGTCATTGGGGTAGAGAGAGGATGGTCAGTCATTAGTGACATTTTGCAATTTAATGGCTCGAGACTTAGCATACTCTAATAGGTTTTGCATTATGTATGCAATTATCATATGTAAATAGATGGTATAAAGACAGTAATGTAAGGCCACTAGTTATGTAACCATGTATGCATATATATAGTTCTAAACATTAAAAGTTGCAAATGGATAGTAAGTTGGTTAATTGTCATGAATATCTTACAAATGATGTGAATGTTGGTTTAGTATATTAATGGCATGCCATAGTGATATAAATGCTTGTTGTATTATATGCGTGCATATTTGAATAAGTGATGCTTATTAGAGAAACATGTAACATAAATAAATTTTTATAAATACAAGGAAATTATATTTCATCAAATTTTAAAAGAAAAATTACACATCCTTTGTAGGATGATTAATAGATTCTAATTGTAACATCCTCATTTATACTATTATGATAAACGAACACATATTTTATGTATATTTGATCATGCTCAATTGATTAGTGCAATGAATGTAAGAATGAGATATGAAGTATGGATGTTTTTATATAAGATATGGGAAGGAATGGTATTATGGATAAAGGAATGTCTTATAGAATGAATCTAAATGAGAAAGAAGTGAAAACAAAGAAAAGAAATGAGTAAAGAAGCAAATATGCATTAAGGATGCAAATTGATTATACTTTTGTTGAATATTATGGATGAAGAGTGATATTACTATGTGATAAATTATAGTTTAAGAAGGGTAAGTAAAGTGAGAAACAATGGTAGGTTAAATGGTGAGCTAGGATATAAAAGGAATTTTATGAATTGTTAAGGTTACAATTCAAAATTAAAATTATGTAGGATTTATGTTCATATTATATTAACAAAGTGTAAGTGGAATATTATGTAAGAATTATGTGTATTATGATGTAAGAATGATGTAATAAGTGATAAGGAGGAGAGGAAATATGATTATGTAAGGAAGTAACATGAAATGGCCAAGTGTCCATTTATGATTGGGCCCTTCCTAGCATAGTCATAAGATTAATGATAATCATAATCATAATCATAATAATTATACTAAGAATAATATGTGTAATAATAATAAAAGAATGAGACTTATTTAATTAAAGAGTTAGGTTTTATCTCTTCCTTCAAAAACCACACGGTTTCTTCTTTTCCTTCCTCTCTTTCTCTTTTAACTTCAAAGAGACAATCATCCAAGGTAAGATCATAAGTAGGTTTTAACTTCTATATTTCTTTGAGATTATATAAGTCTTGTGTAAGTCTTTTTCTTATTCATCATATCTTCTTACATGCCTCTTAAAGATGTGACTTTTTGTAAGGTTTGTGATGATTATGTATAAATGAAGGAATTGGATTAAAAGATGAAGGAATTAAGAAGTAAAAGTGTTGAATTTGATGTTATATAAAATCAAATGACTTTATGTTATGGTATGAAGATTATGTTATGAGTTATGTGAGTTGATGATTGAGGTAGATAAATGATGTTTAAGAGTGTTTAAATGGTTTGTTATGCTTGATGAATTGTAATAGAGGGATGATTGAACTTTAAATTGTGTAAAATTGATGTTTTGAGTGAGTTTTGGAAGTGTTTTGATGATGTTTAAGGTATGGTAATGGGTTAGGATGATTGGGGAATCATTTGGAGGTGTTTTGGATTGAGTTTAGGTTATATTACCCATGAAACTCTCAATCACGATCGTGACATTGAAGTCACGCTCGTGACAGAAGGTTTTGTGAGGTCGTGACATTGAAAATCACGATCGTGATAGCAACTGGCTTTAGCTTCGATAAGCAATCTTGTAACTAATGTTTGGAGGCCTTATCAAATGATTTTTTGGGTGTGTAATATAT
>CANYBF012570213.1:0-10344 GCA_948192965.1 Dalechampia spathulata | reverse complement strand
AGATTCCAATTTCAGAGAGTTGTATTGTCCACCATGGTGAAACTTGAAGCATGGCTAATCCATGCAGGAAATAGATCAATCACAGAAGAAATTCTCAAAATCAATCAAGAAACCATTTTGAACTTGGCACCAACAAAATCTGTATCAAAATAACCATTTTCAACTAGGCAGTGGAAAAACAATTTCATGTTGACTTGAAGTTATGAAGATGAGTAGGTCTTCCATTAGAAGAGGTAAAGGTTTTTCCCTAGTTCTAAGTTTGAAACATGATTTCACCATCATCTGAATTTAGAGAATTTATCAGATTATGAAAGCATCATCCCAGAAATAACTAACTGATGGACTGTGTACAACATAAAAAAATCCTCAGCAACAAAATATTTAACAAAGGTATAATTAGAAAAGAGTGTATAAGTAAGCAGTGAATTCATACATGGCGAAGGCGTTGAGGATCTATGAAAAGCTGGGTCAGGAAATCTTTAACAGTATTAATATTTTCCCGGCTCAAGCGCTTATGGAAAGCACCATCTTTTCCAATCTTTTCCAATCTCCATACCTCATCAAACAGAGAAGGAGGGTGGTGCTTCTTATACACTGCAAGAAAAAACCAATCATTAAAACTATTATCATGCCAACTAATAATTGTTTCTCAACTTCCAATGTCCAACTAGTGATTCTTCAGCGTTTTCATGAAGAGTTTTTATCAATGTTTAACAGTTACATATCACCGCCCTTCTTTTGCAAGTTAAAGAAACGTAAATTTAACCTCAATCTTCCCTAACACATATGACATAAAAGGAATAACTATTCTAGGTTAGTAGTTTAATCTACTCTGCTATAGTTATTACAGCAACGAAACCTGCTGCTGTCATATTGTGGTACATGTTTCATACAAGGCTGAACAACTCGATTAAGAGCTATTTTGTCTGGTAATTATCAGAGATATCACTTACATTTTGTCAATCTAATTAAAATAGAAGAGAAGTTCCATGAGTATAATACTGGTGTTCTGAGTCATCAAGCATGAAAAGGAAATGAACAAGTACTTACGCTCTCCTCGGTGATCCCTGACAATGAAGGATTCTGTCTTGGCTTCCCTTATGTTAGTTCCATCAAAATTATCTACTACCCTTGCCCCAATCCTGAACCTACGACTTCTTGTCCAGCTTGAATTATCTGTAAATGAAATCTCTCCCACTAGACCAATGCCTTCATTTAAATTCAGAAACACATCTCCAGTAAGAAGAGGTTTCTTTCCCTCTCTCTCTCTGACAATGTTATTCTTAAACTCATCATGTATCCAATTTTCACTCTCCTCACTATCAAAATCACCTTCAAGGACAACTATTTCCACCTTTGCAGAACATTCAGGGCCAGTATTAACAATTTTCCCAGTAAGAGTATCAATCAGAACTAATTTGATAGAAGAACATTCTTCTCCTTCGATTCGAGCTCCAGTGAACACTGGAAGAGAGAGGCTGTTTGAGAACTGCAGTTTGAAACTTCTTGATTCAGTAAAATCTTTTTCTTTCCCGCAAGTTCTGCACAAAAGAGGGGGAAGACAAAAGCAACATGAGTTACCTTAATTGCAGTTCCAAGGGTTAATAGACATCAGAGGCTTCCAATCATACATATATATACATATGAATCTCACTTCCTCTTCCCAACGCCCTCAAAAGGAGGGAAAACAACTGCAACATCTTTAGACTGTTGATTCTTACCGTTTAATGTTTGCTAAATGTCTTTTGAGAGCTAGCTCAACTTCCTCTTTCACCTGTAACAGCAAAAGGATGGAGGTTTGGTCATCAAGTACGATCAAATAAAGTATAAGCACGGTGAATAAACAGCAACAGTATAATGAAGGTCGACACATGATGCTCCATTTTATCAATGATGGCCTTACTTCTATTGTAATTAATGATTCATTGGATACACATGCATCCAAGCATAACCTCAACTCTACATGTAATTAAAGTGGTTAAAGGATCAAACATACCACCCTACGAATCAATGGTTCCAGAATTGGCTCCAGTAAATGCTGGACAGAGTGCATCTTCACTGCCTCCTGAACCACACTAAAGATAATTAACAAACTCATTAGGCACTCGAAGATAAGCATAACAAGCACAAAATATAAACAAAGGAATGCATGATGAAAATGTTATCAGAAAAGAAATGTCTGTTTATTCCAACAAGTTTCAAGGAAATGTGATCATCTTCCATAAAACAAATCACACTTTGGAATAAATTTCAAGCAAGTCCATACACCCAACGTACAATTCTCTAATCACATTCATATTCAGTAGCCAACCTACAATTCAGAAAGCTTATTCTTCGTTCAAGAGAATAACCCACGTCAATTCTCCGAATTACATTTATGACAAAATTCTGTACATTCAAATTCTGCAGCTTCTATGCTTTTCTTTTCCGTGTTTCGCATCATCAAATAACGATAATACTCGCAATGACCGGAGAATACTAACGAACATGGGACTTACAATTACGAGTTCTCCACTTAGCTCTTACAACCTCAATCAAGTTTGAAACATGAATAAAACCCAATTCAAATTCAATTCAATAAAATCGAGAACCCAAGTAAACAGCGGGGAAAAGGGAAAGAAAAGGACTTACTTTGTGAAATCAAACCTTCTCCTCTTCTCCTCAGGAGTGTTGACATCAGAATGAGGCCTACCCTCCTCAGACTGCCTCTTCTGCGACATTTTTATTACAACCCAACAGACAGCAAATCCTTACCGCCAGCAAAACCGATATCTGCTGTTGATTGAAGCGGTAAAACGAAGCAACAACCATTAACAGAGCCAGGAAGAAGAACAAGAACACCAGACAAAGAGACCAACATGCGGCTCAGAAGCAATAACAGGAGAAAGAATAAGCGGGATATTATTATATATTAAGAAAGAGGAAAACATTAAGCTATATATATAAGGTCCAAATAATTGCTGATCAATGACTACAATCCAATTGAACCATAATTAAAAAACCCAACAAAAAAAAATAAAAACAAAAAACCTTCCCGGATTTGCATGATGAATCATGTTGTTCAGATTTGATCATATCGTAATTATTCATCAAAATTAAAAATTAAAAATTAAAAATTAATCTTAAAATCAACAATATTCTAAATTATAAAATAACTGATCCATTCATTCTCATTTTTTAAGATCATAATTATAATGAATCATCGAAAATATCACTTGTCCATTAACGCAACTTAAAATCTTTTTATAAATTAATAAAAAATATATATATATCTTTTTCATCATTTGAAAATAGGATCCATTTTTCAGGCAGCGAAGGGAGGTGCCACTGGATACAGAGACAGTATCGGCAATCTCGTATCCGTATCAAAACCGTGTTTGTATAAATTTAATTATTCAAATTCGTATCATCATTCGGGAAACAACTGCTAAATTCTGTGTTGGTTATCGTATACAATTAAATTCATCAATTCATTTCATGCCCTTTTCAATTCCATCTGTCATTTTTGGCATTATCATCAAGAAATTCAATTTCCTCAATTTTAAATGGAATTAATCCATTGATTAAAATCATTATCGTTTTATCTACGATAATCGTGTGAGGTTATTCCAGAATAATAAGATGGGGGGTTTTCCTGCAATAACTTTGATATTATTTTTTATATGAATATAAAGCATTTTTAAAAATATTTACGACGAAATTATATTATATTTGGAAGAATTTTCCGACGTGGTATGGTGTCGTATGGCGATATGGGCTCCACAGAAACCGCGTTGTATACTATACTTTCCCTGTACGACACCATCCATGATTATCATATAGCAGGTACGTCTATTTTAATATTAATTATTTCATCTATTATTTATTTTAAAATATAAGATACTCATTAATGAATATTATTTTAAAATACTAGCGTCATTAATTAGTGGTCCGACCCACGCATAATCGGGTATTTTGTTACATGTGTCGGAATTCCTGCAGGTAACGGTCTTGTGATTAAATAAATGATTATATTAAGATTTATAATATTAAAAAATTATATAATCCATAAATATGGTAAATAATTTATTTATTTTTTATTATTTTGTTGGAAAAAATCACAGTACGGAAATCCTCTGATCTGGCATTTGAATTTTAGTATAATAATGTTTCACCAAAAGTGTATAATATAATACATAGTATAATACACACTATGCTGCATTAACAATAAATAAATACCCTGCCACCACAATGGCTTCATGCAGCAAATGTGTACGTCCACATATTAATTACCATGCTCTTCCTCCATCTATATCAAGATAATCCCATCATAACATAAAATTGGAACACCAAAAATTATATTTATATCATATTTTTTATTAAAATATTTTAATTTCAATTTATATTATAAATATTCTTAAGCTTTAATATAAAAATCTATAGTTCTTTTTTTGTTTCAAGTATTAATAATCATAGTAATATATATTAAAAATTTTATGATATAAATTAATATGGAAGAATTTTAATTAGAAAAAGGTAGACATGGAAGGAATAGGAACTTAAATGACTCCAACTTTTATATATATATATATATATATGTATTACCTCTTTTTTATTTATATTATATTGTTTAAATGATTTTTTGGATTGAATAAATCTAAATTTTATAGAATTTGTAAATTATATAAAATTTGAGATTTTAAAATCCTTTATTTACTTGAAAATATGAAAACCTTATATTTTAATAATATTTTTTAATAAAATCAAATAATTCATATTTTTTTAACTATATACGAATGAACTTAAAAGATATATATTCTAAGTGAAAATTTAAATTCTATTAAAATAAAATAATTTAATGTATTAATAATCAATCCAAAAATTATATAACTTAATAAAATATTTAAATATTTTATATAAATTTTTTCAAATTAAATTTTAATCAATAGAGTTAATTCTATATTATCTTTAGAAAAGGAATAATTAGAAATTTTTAGCGTAAAAAAATAGTAATGCATATTAATCTTGAAATAAAATTAGTAATTAGAAATTTGTTGTTTAATGATAAAAGGATGCTGCCCCAATTAATAGTGTGAATATTTGACTTTTTTAACATATGCTCTGTGTAATTAATTCAAACCCTTTCCCATTTAAACCAACAAATTTATCATATTTTTAAATTTAAATTAGAATTTAAAATACAATTTTCTCTTCATAAAATTGTCCAAAAATGTAAACCTTTAGTAAGTTTTCATGCTAATGCTCAACAAGTTAGTTATGAATGGATATGATGGTTGGTTGCAATTTTAAATCTGTTATCATATGTTTATTATATTTTTTAGTATTTTTAATGTTGAAACTGTTTTTCTTTATTTATGGACAACGAATTTTGAGGTATTGGAATTATTCATATTTATAGAAGTTTTTATTTTCGTGGCTTTATGATAGAATTAATTGAGATCTGAAAGACGATAATTTAATTTGTGATGGATATCAGTAATTAAGTTTGTTTATCTTTAACTCAGTGAATTGAAATGGTATTAAACTAGAAAATATATTTAAAGCAAAATTATAAATTGTTTATAATTTTCTTTTGAAAGATATATTTAGAACATAACAAAATCAAATAATAATAATAATATTATTATTATTATTAAGTATGGTTATTATATTAGATTTGATTTAGAGTTTGATAGATAAACTATGCATTAGAAATAAATAAAAATATAACGGATGCTTTGGTTAAAGATGAATGGAAAAGAAAAAGGCTTTTGAAAAGCAATCCTAATTGTCCAGTAAACATTCAACACATAAAAGCAGAAGAAAACAAAGATTAATGTCAAAATCACCAATCTGCCTTTCACCAATCCTCACTTCCAGGAATCTTCCCTTGTTTAAACCCTAATATTCATTACAATAAACACAAACCCACCCTCCCATGCAATTCCAACACTACCCATCCTCTCATCCCCCAGAGCCCCAGACCTGGCATGGACAGCCCTGGAAATGCACACAACGTCGTGGGTTTTCAGTTTTCACGTTGGAAATAAGACAAGAATAGCTTTAGTTAATGCCCATGCACAGACAAGTAAAAGGAAAGAAAGAAAAGCACAGTTGATCAAGATTGGGAATAGATAAGTATCAGCTTTTTGAAAAAAATCCAGTTCTTGAGTTGCATCAAATCCAAAAAGAAGAGCATAATTCGCTGTTGCAATGTACTTTCCAGGAACGTTCTTGGATCGAGAATCTGTAAGCTCAGCCAAATCATTTAATGATTCAATAGCTTTCAATACAAATGGAAAAAAGAAAATATTAAAAAAAAATAAGGAGAAGAATTGCCCCGTGATTACAGTTCAAGCGATTGGAAGGGTCTGTTTTCTTTTTCTTTTTCTTTTTCTCGTACATTCCGTACTATATTGAGGTTTACTTATCAAAGAATATAAGATGAGAGGGAATTCTGATATACTGTCGAATTAACGTTATCCTGAAGGATGAATGAGATGTCATGTCATGCATACCATAACATAACCATCTGCATCTCATTTTTTACATAATATTCCAATTCTTGCATTTATTTTTCATGAACCCGACGAATAGGAGGCTGTCAGATGATAATAAATACTGACAACTTGCCAGAAATTATTATTATTATTATTATTATTTACCTTGTTTGAATGCAGATATACCCACCAACCACGTCATTTGTAGGGTTTTTCTTCTAACGTTAAACTCAATTTTCACTAATAATATACAAATTATATGAAAATCCTAAATATTATTTGACAAGTATATAATTCATGCAACAAGTGATGATAAAGATTAGTGCTCGACTAAATATTTAAAAATTGATATTATAATCGATATGTATCATAATATTATTAATAAATCTATAATGTTATGTATGATTTATATTGTAAAGGTAGCATTAGTTTCTTACAGAGTGTTTTACCTGTCTTTAACATTTTGCTAATGGTTTAGCCATATTTTCTGAAGCAATATCTCCCTTTCCTTGACTGTCTATGGAGAAGAGAGACTTTCTAAATGGGGTCATTATGAATAGCATTATTAGAGGAAAATTGTGCCTGCGCCATTGCATGGTGATGAGAAACTTTACGTGCATACTCAATGCAGATTAACTTGAATGGAAATTATTGTGAAAATTGAGGCCGTTTCTTTACTGATCCTCTTTTGACTATCCAAATACTTGCAATGCTTAGTACGATTTGGGTAAAGAACAAACTCTTGCCCACCTAAATAATGGTCCTAATGCTTCAATGCACATCCAATCATTTCAGATTCTTAATGCTTCACTCCATTTTCACTGAAACAGGCTACCGGTTACTTGCTTTCAGAAAGAATAGCTATTTTCCTAACTCCATTGCCATCACCTTCTACTTCAAATCACGAATTAAAATCCGGTAATGCCAAAACAGGAGCAAGGCATCATCAACTTCTTTGCTCCCATCTGTTGTAAAATACAGACCAGATAAAGCAGGATCATAGCTAAAATTTGAGAAAATAAAATTAGAACATACAGATTTTACGTGAAAAACCCCCATAAACAAATTAAGGTAAAAACCACGAACAAAAGATCGAAGAATTTTATTGAAAAGAAAATAATTTGGAGTTACAATACGACTCAAAAAAATACTCTCAAATATTTTTTCTTTCCTCCCTTTCTTCTCTTGTATATTTGGGATTTTTTGTGGGATTTTGGGATGCTCAATGCCTTAAACTCCTCTGCTTATTTATAGACAGAGGATACCGTGTACCCAGCAAAAAATATTGGCTTTCCTTTTTTTTTTAATTATAAATCAAGAATTGCAGCCACCTCCTTTTATCTTCAATTAATGTGGGCGCTCTTCTTCAAAATTTGCAGTTGCCCACTTTCTTTTACTTTGACAATCTCCCACTTGAAGATTTGATTGAGAATCAATCAGATCTTCACACCATTCTTTCGTTCTTGTCCTTTCTATATTGCTTATCCTTCTGTCAAGCCACTCGAGGATCAACACCTGACAAACTTGTTAGTGTTAACTGCTTTTGTCATAAAGTCTGTCAGGTTATCTTTAGTATGAATGTTCTGCATATCCACTGTGTCCTTTTCCACTTTCTCTTTAACGAAGTGATACTAGACTCGTATGTGTTTTGACTTGGAATGAAAAGCTGGATTCCTTACAAGATGCAAGGCACTCTGACTGTCACAAAATAAAACCATCTTTTCTTGTTCGTGCCCAAGTTCCTCCATTATTATTTTCAATCATACTGCTTTTTTACTAGCTTGTGTAGCTGCTACATATTCTGCTTCTGTTGTTGAAGTTACGACAACTGACTGTGGTTTTGATACCCAGCTTACAACTCCACTAGTAAGTGTGAACACATACCCTGTTGTGGATTTGCTTATGTCAAGATCACCTGTATAATCTGAGTCAACATATCCTCTAACAATAAAGTCTAATCCCCCATAACACATAGCAACATCTGAGGTCCCCTTAATATATCTTAGGATCCTCTTCACTGCATTCCAATGCTCTCTGCCAAGATTCACCATATACCGACTCACTACTCCCACTGCATGTGCAATATCTGGTCATGTACAAATCATCGCGAACATTAAACTCCTCATTACTGATGCATACAGTACTTGAGACATTTCCATCCTTCATTCTTCATTGCTAGGACACATACTAAAAGATAACTTGAAACTAACAGGAAGTGGGGTAAAAATTGGCTTAAAGTCTTGCATGTTGAAGCGTCACAAAACCTTCTTCAAATAATTTTTCTGAGAAAGCCAAATCTTCCTGTTGCTTTTATCTCGGTGAATTTGCATCCCTAGAATCTTATTTGCTAATCCCAAGTCCTTCATTTCAAATTCCCTAGCCAACTGCACCTTCAATTCTTTAATATGATCTTTATTAGGGTCTACTACCAACATGTCATCCACATACAACAGTAAAATAATAAAATCACTACCAAACCTCTTGAAATATGCACAAGGGTATGAATTCAGTTTATTGTATCCAAGACTCATGATGAAGGAATCAAATCTCTTATACCAATACCTCAGCGCCTGCGTTAAACCGTATAGAGATTTATTCAACCTGCAAACCAAGTTTTACTTTTCTTTTTCTTCAAAACCTTCTGGCTAGAGTATATATATTTCTTCTTCAAGATCTCTATAAAGAAAAGCTATTTTCACATCTAGTTGTTCCAAATGTAAGTCAAATGTAGCACATATTGCCAGAACTACCCGAACAGTTGTCAGTCGAACCATAGGGAAAAATATTTCATTGAAGTCAATCCCCTCTTTCTGAGCATAGCCTTTCACCACCAATCTTGCATGAAACCACTCCGCTTGATCATTATTGTTTCTTTTGATCTTAAAGATCCATTTGTTACCAATGGCCTTTCTTCCTTGTGGCAGTGTCACAAGCTCCCAAGTCTTGTTCTTGTGCAAAGCTTTCATTTCTTCCTGTATTGCTGCTATCCACTGAGATGCATCTGAACTATTCATTGCTTCTTGGATAGTTGATGGCTCCCCTTCCTCAGTCAGAAGATAGTATGCAACATTACTACCCATAACATAATCATTATGCCAGGATGGTATTAACTTTGCACGTTTTCCCTTTCCAAGATCTGCCTCTTCAGACTTAGTTAACTCTGCTTCCTCGTGCTCTGGTGCTACTTCAGAAGAATCTTTTTCTGTAGACTTCTTTTCCACCTGTACAATTGTAGTTTCTGAACTTTCTTTCAAAGTGCTATCATCATCTTCCTTGAATTTATCTTCCAAGAAGTTAACATCCTTGCTGACTATAACCTTGTGGGCAGTGGGATCTTACAAGCGATACCCCTTCACACCATCAGCATATCCCAAGAACAAGCACTTCCTGGATTTTGGATCCAACTTTATAGTTTCTTGAACATTGTACATCATGTACATTGGACTTCCAAATATATGGGGTTTTGAATAATCAACTGGTTTCTCAGTTCACATCTTCATTGGTGTCTCCAATTCAATTCCTGTAGATGGAGACCTATTGATCACATAACAGGTGATGGTAATTGCTTCTGCCCAAAATGTCACACCTTAACCTGGTGTAACACGCTCCCGTAAAACAGTTAATAATCTCCTAAACAAGAAAATCATTACATATTCTACAAAGGATCTATACAATTATTTATTTCTAATTTTCCTTTTTATGTTGGTTTTTTTTTTACAAGAACGTTACAGGTAATATCAATAAGATGCATCCATTTTATGTCAACATGTGTTATTCATTTATCACATCATCATTCACAATTCTCATTTAGTATAAGTACCTTGTACATAGCATATTATATCACAATATTCATATTACACATTCC
>CANYBF012570203.1:0-19869 GCA_948192965.1 Dalechampia spathulata | reverse complement strand
GTATATATGATGCAATGATAGTGATAACATGCTTACATGCATGGAGATGAATGATGAGGAAAGAAAGAGTGAAAAGAGAATGAGAAATGAGGGCAGAGCTCAGCTCTGGGCACACTGGATCAATAATGAATGGAATTCCTTTGGGAATCATTATATATATATTCTCCTAAGATGGGAGATGGATATAGAGTGTAGGGCACTCAACAGATAAATAGCCTCCTACGGGAGATGAGTACCGGTACCTATCGGGATCCAGCGTGTGTGAAAGGAATGTGCACAATTACAGAAAAACAAGAGTGAATGAGGGAAAGAATGATGAGGGAGAACAATAGGAACATTGGCATTTGCATTACACTAGATGATAGGATTGTAATGCTCTGTTATGATGTTTATTGCCATATGTTTTGTGATCGCCTATATGTGTTTCTAGCACCACTAAGTTTATCTCAGCGTTTGTCATTTGATGAACGTAGGTTCAGAGCCCACGGGAGAGCGATCTGAGAAGGAATAGAGGTCATCAGCTGAGACGGACTGATCTCCCTTGGTACGGGACTTCTACAGCATACTCCGGCTCCTTTTTGGATTGTGTAGCTAGGGTGGCAATAGTGTTGTAGTTATGTATATTCTGTGTATCTTTTGGTGGTTATATGTACGCACTCACTGATGTATAACAGGTTTGTATATATGAAATACAATATAGCCTGTTTTTGTATATGCTTAAGTGTGTGATGTATGATGAATGGTTCCTGGGTATATGCATGCGCATCATGTTGTTTCCGTTGCACAACCACCATTAGGCTTAGAAACGTGTCCCCATACGACGTATACACAATGCATCCCTTGTGGTGCGGGCACTGGTCTTCTTCTGGGGGCCGCTGTCTGTGCTACGGGAGCATGTCCTCCTAGGTATGGGCCGGGTGTGACAAAGAATGCTTAACTCAGGCTCTGGTTTGGACTCTGCCCATGCCAGGTAAAGAATTTATGGTTTATAGCGATGCTTCACTTAATAGCTTAGGGTGTCTTCTGATGCAAGATTAGAAGGTGATTGCTTATGACTCGATTGTATATTCCTGTAGACCATGAGCTAAAGAAATGAATCTTAGAGGAAGCTCACAGTTTGACATACTCATATCATCCCAGGAGTACAAAGATGTATAGATATCTGAAACAGTATTATTGATGGATTGGTATAAAGACTGAGATAAAAGACTTTATGGCTAAATGTTTGGTATGTCAGTGGACTAAAGTGAAACACCAAGTGCCAGCAAGACTACTTAGCCTGTTGCCTATACCAGAGTAGAAATAGGACCAAATCACAATAGATTTTGTTACAGGATTACCGATGATACAGGCTAGACACGATGCAGTATGGGTAATAGTGGATAGGCTGACAAAGACTGCTCACTTCTTACTTGTACATATGGACTACAGTTTAGAGAGGTTAGCAGGTTTGTATATTGATGAGATTGTTCGATTGTACGAGATTCCATCCTCTATAGTATCTGACAGAGATCCACGGTTTATGTCATGGTTTTGGGGTACGTTTCAAAGAGCATTGGGTACTAGAGTATAATTTAGTACAACTTTTCATCCTCAGACCGACAGACAGTTCGAAAGAGTAATATAGATTTTAGAAGATATGCTACATGCATGTTTCCTCGAGTGGGAAGGTAACTGGCATCATTACTTGCCATTGATTGAGTTTGCTTATAATAATAGTTATCAGACTAGCATACAGATGGCTCTGTATGAAGCACTATATGGGAGACAATGTTGGATGCCTTTACACTGGGATGAGGTTGGTGAATGATGATTGATTGGTCCTGAGCTAGTACAGCAAGCCAAGGAATAGATATAGTTGATCAAAGCTAAATTGAAGGCTACATCTGACAGACATAAGTCTTATATGGATTTGAAGAGGCAAGATATAGAGTATGGTGTCGAAGATAAAGTATTTTTGAAAGTGTCTCGGTGGAAAAGGCTTATGAGATTCGGTCAGAAGGGTAAGTTGAGTCCTAGGTTTATTGGACCGTATGAGATTTTAGAGAGGGTCGGACCATTGGCCTACAGACTAGCTTTACCACCTGAGTTTGACCGAATTCATAATGTGTTTCATGTTTCGATGCTAAGGCATTACATATAAGATCCTTCTCATATTATTCTAGTTGAATCTATAGAGGTACAATAGGATTTGTCTTATAGTGAAGAGCTTATTCAGATTCTGGCTAGGGAAATGAAACAACTGAGGAACAAATAGA
This sequence comes from Dalechampia spathulata, assembly GCA_948192965.1. Taxonomy (NCBI): domain Eukaryota; kingdom Viridiplantae; phylum Streptophyta; class Magnoliopsida; order Malpighiales; family Euphorbiaceae; genus Dalechampia; species Dalechampia spathulata. Next base: position 17,611 of record CANYBF012570203.1, on the reverse strand, counting down.
TTCCTTTGGTGAAAGTCTTGTGGAACCATCACACGGGACAAGACACTACTTGGGAATGAGAGTCAGTGATAAGAGAACAATATCCCCACTTATTCCCTAGTAGTTCAGGTTAGAATTTTGGGATGAAATTTCTTTTAGGGGGAGAGAGTTGTCACATCCATGATAGAGACCCTAGCAGTCTTGCATTGTTACATGTGTATATGATAGATGAATGGTAGGTTTAAGGAGTGTACGATGATGTAATTATACATGTAGGTGTATATGGATGATGATGCTCTGTGTACGCATATGATTATGGCATGCATGATTGTATGATGGTTTAATGTATATGATTATGTATATGATGATATTGTGCCTTTTGTGAATGTGGAATGATTGTTACATTGGGATGTGAGTATAGGGTAAAGAAGGAAGGAATGATGCTTAGTGGTAGAATGGGTTGCTACTGCCTTATCGAGAAGCGTGATTCTCTGTAGTATAAGGGGCAAACGATATGTTGAACATGATGTGATTATTTGTATAGAAGTGTGTATTATGTTTGGACTGTTGTAGGTAGCTTGGGAGTGAGTGAGAGAAGTTGTGAGATCAGAGTGGAGAGTGGTACGAGCGTACGGGTAATCATACAGGCGTGCCAAGCAAGGAAGATGAGGTGTCTTAGGTTCTTGGAGACTGTACAGGTGTACCAAAAGGGTGTCTGGCCGTATGTATGCTCGTAGGAAATAGGGTGTATCATGTGGATTATGGTGGTACTGGCGTACCGCTGCTCGCAGGAAAAATAGGGTATCAGGAGTTTTAGTTTGGTACGAGCGTATGGAGTTTGGTACGGCCGTACGTGACTTATATTGACTATTCAACGAATAAGTATTAAGGTTTTTCATTACTTTTCTCTTAGTTTAACTTCCTTAAACCCTTAGAAATACTAGAGGAAGAGTTCCTAAGTACCTATAAGTGTGGGAGCTTGAAGTTGAGACTTGTGAGTGTTAGAGATTGGGTTATGGACATCTGTTAGATGCAGTTTGACTATAGGTTTGTGCTAGTTGTTTGTGCTATATATGACATTAATGTCTTTTCTTGCTCCAACTTATCTTAGGACCTAAGTAAGGTCCGGAGAATGATGTGTTATGCTTCTATGAATGTGTATGGCATGTGTTTATCTATGATGAGATTGATCCATGTATATGAAGCACCATGGAACCATAGATATATGCATAATCATTGCATGCATAAAGAAGTATAAGAGGGAAAAAGAAAGAGGAAAGAGAAAAAGAGAGATGATAGAGCTATATGCTCTAAACCTACTGGGTCATACAGTTAATGGATTCCCTTGAGGAATCATACAGTTAAATGCCCTCCCTATGGGAGATGAGTCTCAATACATATAGTGAATATTAAAGGGGTTCATAGAACCATAGAGTTAAATGCCCTCCTTTGGGAGATGAGTATCGGTACATACAGGGACCCAGTATCGTATGAATAAGATATGTGCACATTAAGATAGGAAAAGAACAGGGAGTGAGGGAGGATACATAACATGAAAGCATTCTCATTTCATGGTTCTGTGTTGAAAGGCCATGGGTATTATGATGTATTCTGTTATGTTCATATCGAATGATGACATGTCATGGTTATGTTAGTGATTGAGATTGTCTAGTAAGCGACGATTGATTATTGAATTGATACGATGATGATTGATACCACTAGCTTGTCTATGTTTGCGAATGATCATGATGCATACATGTGTGTTTACAATTGTCACTAGTACCACTGAGTTTTATACTTGACGTTTATCATTTGATGAACATAAGCAATAGCGCTGTAGTGGCATACTTCTGTCTATTACTAATGTAGTACATGATTAGTTATAGTGGCAGCAGTGGTAGATGTCCTTGTATAGGGTGGTGTATATCGCATTTGGGAAACATTTTGTAATGTATATGAATGATTTATGAATTGGTTATTCATGTTAATAGATATCTGAAAATCTTTCCAGTGTGAATGTATGTACCAATTCCTTGCATGAACGATATCCAGGAATAAGCTTGTATTGTATGCTGCATTTTTCTTACACCACCTATAAAGGAGAGTGTACCCATACGATCATCGTATATTCGAAGGTTAGACTGTATCCCTTATAGTGTGGATGGTGGTTTCCTTTGTGGGAGACAGTATTCATGCTACAGGATCATGTTACTCCAGATATGGGCTGGGTGTGACAAACATGATCCAAATACGCCAATCCGCCAAACACGCTATTTTTCATGTTATATGCCAATATACCATGCTAACTTGCCATGATGCCATGTCACATGTCATTATGCCATGCCATGTCATATGCCACACCACATGCCATGCCACATGCCAATTCACACACACATCACCATGCCATGTCATGCATATGCTATGTCATCCAAATGCCACATATCATTATATGCCATTCTACCTGCAACCGTGCTATGCCAAATCATATATCGCATTGTGTGCTTACATATACGCTCGTATGCTTGCCTGCTTAGGATAATTAAGTCCAACTATAATGGTAAAATCAATTTTGGAAACTCATAGAAATAGATTTTCACCACCTGAATTCAATCTCTGAAGGGTTTAACTAGCACTCATGCTATGGGTCAGTAGAACCAATCAGGAACCATCCGATGGTAACTCCCTTACGACTCTTTTGAGTATGTATCATTCCTCAAGGTAGCCCATCGGGAAGTCTGTGCTTTCACTCCAGGTACAATCCTTGGTCCGTGAGCTTCACAAGCCTCGCTCTGGGTGGTCGGTAGAAACCGATGCTCACACCATGATACCATTGACCCTTTTTATGGTACAAACTATGAAAACAAATGTAATAGAAAAATGTGATCAATGATGTCTAAGTATAAATTGTATTGAATGATTTCCTATATATACTTGGTTTGGTTATTTGATATGAAATACTTGATGTTTTTTTGATATTCAATTATAATTTCTTTATTGTTATTTTCCTCATATGATATATAGCACCACTGAGTTTATTCAGTGTTTGTCATTTGATGAACGTAAGTTCTAGTTGTTCGAGTGACCACGTGAATCCTTAAGCATTGCATAAAACCAAACGAAGTCAGCCAAGGTTTTATTCAGCAGTCGTTCGATTCATGTCTAGGACCTACAAGTCTTGCTCGTAGCTACTATTTGTTTATGCGACTTTTATCTTTTTTGTAACTTATAGCAGTAAACTATTATGTATGATCATATCATATTTCTTTATATGCCACTATGATGTAATCATTATGAGTTGCCTCTTAACTCTATTTATGTCAGGTGAGCTATGTGATGTTTTGAATAATTATTGAGTACAAGCATCTATTTAGTAATGTTTAACAATGGTATTTTCCTTCAAAGTTTTTTATTGTACGCATCCCTTGTAAGATAGATTTTAGTTTTTCCTTTTGTACGAAGACTATTGGCTATTCTACGGGAGCATGTCGCACTACTGTTAGGTGTGATATAACTTAACATATTTATAATCATATTTATGATAATGATGGTGCAAGTAAATGTGACACTATATTTTCTCAATTTTCTCCTTTTCCTCTTTGCCCCATCTCTTCTTATTTATAAACTCATGGATGATTAATTATCAAAAGGTTATCAATATCCTATTGGCCCTTCTGATATTAATTAGTTTGATATCTCAATTTAGTTCCTAATTAATGAATGTGGTTCTTGTCTACAGGTAACTCAAAAATGTCAACTCCATTCTTTTTGTCACACCCAGCCCATACCTGGAGTAACATGCTCTCGTAGCATGAGTATCGATCTTCCCTAAGGGAAAACCGATACTCATACCACAAGGGATACATCGACTCTATAATCTATTCAAATTTGTATGGGTATACGTCCCTGTATTAAGTGGTGAAAGAAAGCAATAGCGTGGCATACATATATAAGACACATCGTACCCTGGATAATCAATCATTCATTCATACAATTCGTATCGGCAAGCAACTCAATTCTATTAGATATATACAATATTAGTCAGACAACAGGGTTCGTATAATTCCTATACAGATACACCTCAAAATACAGAGTAGACTACTGCCACTAGGATCAATAGAACTACTCTAACAAAAATGACTCGGAGTATGCCAATGAGGTCCCGTATCACTTCAAGAATAACCTTCTTTGCTGACAACCTCTATCACAACTTCTCCGACCACTCTCCCAAGGACTCTGAACCTATGTTCATCAAATGATAAACATTGAGTATAAAACTCAGTGGTGCTAGGCAAATATAAATCATAACACACATATAAACACATAACAAACCATAAGAACATCATATAGCACACATTGCAATCTATCAATACATGCAATGCGAACATAACTATGCCTTACAGTCCCCCTCATCCTCATTCCACTCATTCACTCTTGTTTTGTTGTGTTTGTGCACATTCCTTTCACATATACTGGGTCCCTGTAGGCACCGATACTCATCTCCCGTAGGAGGGCATATGAACACGTGGTACTACGCACCCATTTTCCTACTATAGGTTTCGAGACTCATCTCTCTTTTTGGGAGGGCAATAATCTAAATGATTCCATTAGGAATCCCATCATCATTATTGACCCAGTATGCCTAGAGCTTAGCTCTGCTCTCATCACTCTCTTTCCTTTTCCCTCTTTTCTTTTCCTGCCTTCATCACCATGCATGCCATGAACATATATATATGCACGTACGATTCTTTTCATAGATTCATCCCATCATAAAAAGTAATAAAAAACATCATAATAAAAATACATTAACAAAAGCATCACCTTGAGGCCTTCCCCAGGTCTTAGGCCAAAGAACCAAGCCAACTACCTACTAAACATGAACTATAATAAGCTAACACAACAACACTCCTAGCATAAACCTGTAGTAGGAAGACTTCTAATACAATCCCATTAGAACCGTCCATTATTGTCAACTTCAAGCTCTAGCACTCTTCCCAGGCTTAGGAACACTAACTCTAATGTTTAGAAGGGTTTAAGAAAGAAGAAGGTGGTATCAAACTGAGAAAAGGCTTAATACTTATTGTTTGACCCGTCAAAATTAAGTCGTGTACGGTCGTACAGATCTTGGTATGCCCGTACCGAACTAAAAATCATGACAAACACATTTTCCTATGAGGGACGATACCCCTGTACCATATTTGGTACGCCCGCACATCCATAATCCACCTGACAAACCCAATTTCCGGCGAGTACGCATACGGCCGGACCACCCTCAAGTACGCCCGTATGGTATCCAAGAGCCTAACTCCCTCAACTCCCTTGTTTTGGTGCGCTCGTACGGTGACTCGTACACTTGTACCACACTCAATCCTCCTTCTCCCACTCTTCCCAAGCTCATTCCCAAAATACCTAACTCCCAATTCAAGCATAACCACTTCTAAAAGCTCACGCACAACATGCTAAACTCGGTGTTCGCCCCTTATACTACAGAGAAAGCTCAATAAGGCGGCAACACCCTCTCTATCCATCATCATCAATATATACCACATCAATGCATGCACACACATACACCCATAATAACAATCATAACAAGTAAGCAAAGTCATATCTCAATTATCAAACGCATCATTACATATATGAATATGCATACGTCCTATCAGTCCTATACACCAATAACACAAGACAACCAGGGTCTCAAATACGGGTGTGACACTTTTACTCAACCTCTATTTTATTGTAAATTAACCCTTTTTCAGCCCTATCATCTTCTTTTTTCTTTTTATTTATCCATGATTATATCAAGTCATTTCACCATTTATTCAACCCTCCATCTTTATTTCATTTATATAAATTAGAGCATTATAACTTATATAATCATTCATATAATCTAAGTATGATTAAATTAAAATTTATCCTATCATAAATAATTTTACATAGTCATAGAAATTTAGCAAATAATTTTTCTAAAAACTTCAATCAACTTAAATAAAATAATTTTTATTATTAATTCAATTAAAAAATAAATTTAGAGCTTAACATGCTACAATATGTGTAGTGTAATTTTATCTAATTTCTAATATTTATAATTATCAAGTAAGAACCACTCATATAATTTCTATGAATAATTTTCCATGTCTAAGTAGCATACATAGATTTTATCTATTCAATACAATCCCTTACTAAATGTTAATTTGTATGGTAATATTTTATAAATTTTTTTATCACTATACTAATTATTTTTACATAAGCACCATACAAGCTGAAAATACCAAAATTCAATGTTTTCAATGAAGGATTGAATGAAAACCATGGCTTTGATACCACTATTGGGAAAAATATGATTAAAAGGTAGTGGAAATATCTAAAATTTTTTATAAAACACATTTTTCATGGATATATACAATCATCACTCATCAAAACATAGTAAAGAGGATATGGCATAAGATAACTTACTTGAATATCAATCTCCTTCAATCTTGCTCATCAAAAAAGTTGTAGCAAACTTTTCTAATCCCCAAGGTAGAGGATCTCCAAACTATCCAAACAAGTGGAAAATCATATTAATAATATAAATTATAAAATTCTTTTCAGAGACTAGTAGAAACAAAAATAGAAGAGAAAAGAGATTCTTGAATCAAATCCAATGAGCTTGCTCTTGAAGGATTGAATTTTTTAGCTCATGCTTGGTTTAGATTTTCTTATTCTTTTCTCTAAAAGAAGATGAGGAAGAAGAAGGACATAGAAAGATATGTTTTTGTAAACCTAAAATCACATTTTAATTAACCTAATAGGGCTTAGGTGGCATTAGGGCTGACTAGACAATTCATGTGTTATGACATATAAGCTAAATTAATCCAGTCAGCATATGATGTGTCTAACACATCCCAAAACCTTAATTAGGCATGTGATAATCACATATCCATTCTCTTTCAGTCAAGTCATGCATGTGCAAGTCATGTGACACATGCACATGCATAATCATGTACATGGCATGTACACTACACATGCAAACTTGTATCATGCATTTCTGGAGTTCTATTTATTAGAATTGCATGATCCTGGTATCAAATCAAAGATATTTTTATGCTCTATCTAATAAATATGAAAATTTAAGCTAAATCATAACCTTGAAATAATATCTCATATTTAAGTCAACATCCATTCTCTTTATTTCTAATTCCCTTAACTTTTACGTGTAACCTTTTAGGTTCTTGACAAGTTGGCAACATATTATAATATTATTAAATCTCATTCAATAAAATTATATGTAAGTTATGATTAGTGTCTAGTCAAACATCATAACTATCCAAATGTCAAGAGGTCATTAATTTGACTACAACCCTTCCATATCAGATACTGCTGCAATAAACTCCTTTTAGCATCCATTCTCTCACTTAGGTTTGAGTATGGATTAATATCAACCCAATACATGATCAAGCATGTTAGATCATGCCTTAAACTTGATATTTCATGTACATATTCTTTATTCCCAAAATGCCCCTGTGAACTTATTCACTTCTAGGCATTACAATCTAGCCAAAGATTTTAGAATCAAAGATTATAATATACATCATTAAGATAAAACCTCTGCATTTAATCCAGAGTGGTGAATCTTTTATTGATATATAAATATCTTTAACAACTCCATACTATACCCAACCTCTTAACTATGACGCCTTCTACAAAGGAATAAAGCATAGGGGTCAAAGTATAATAATCTATAGTTAAGATAACCTTAATATCTCAAGTCTAAGGATACTTGCACTTCTGATATGAGTGAGATATATATTTCATAGACATAGATTAATAATTCATATGAAATCTCACTAACAATACCTCCAATGAACCAATACTATATTGTTCATTCACATATATACTTTAGATAACTCATGTCATAGCGAATGAGAATCACCCCTTAACAAAAGTATAACAGATGTTGATTTATCTGTATTAATAATGTTTAATCCTATTAATACTATGATCAGTGCAATTTAGATATTGAATATTTGCATATAATAAGAATCTCATATCATAAACTCTTTATTAATTTCCCTTGTACTGTTCCAATACCTTGGACTTCATTATTTAGTTGAATACTCTAAGTAAAATAAGTATATAAAATACTGTACTTAAATAATGAATAATGTTTTTTATTTATTAAATATTTAATTACACATAAAACATGATGCTATAGAGCATACACTAACAAACTCCCACTTGCGCTAGAGCCAATCATTCATGAAGCTACATGCCTATCATGGTTTCTCTGTATTAATGCCTTTGTGAGAGGGTCTACCACATTCTAAATTGTGGAAACTCTATTAACCTTTGCTTCTCCTCTACCAATGATCTCTTTAACCAAATGGTATCTCTTAAGTACATGCTTGGACTTCTAATGTGACATAGGCTCCTTTGCTTATGCTATAGCTCTATTACTATCATATAATAAAGGACTAAGATTAGCACTCTAAGGAACCATTCTAAGTTCATCAATGAACTTCCTGATCCAAATAGCTTCTTTAACTACATCTGATGCTACAATGTACTCTGCCTTTATAGTTGAATCTACTGTAGTTTCTTGCTTGGAACTCTTCCAAATGATAGCCCCACCATTCATTATGAACACATAACTTAATTGTGATTTATAATAATCTTTATCAGACTGAAAACTGGCATTAGAGTATCTAGTTATTTGTAAATCACCCTCTCAATGTATGAAGAACATATCCTTAGTTCTTCTTAAGTACCTAAGGATATTATTAACAACTGCCCAATGTTCCTCTTAATAATTGGATTGAAATCTACTCATAACACTCAAAGAGAATGTTACATCAGGTCTAGTACATAATATAGCATACATTATAGATCTAATTATAGAAGCATATGGAACCCTAGTCATGCAATATTTCTCTTCTTATGTCCTTGGACACTAGGCCTTAGAAGGATATTTATCATGTATAATAAGAATATAACCCTTCTTAGAAAGATCCATGCTAAACCTCTTTAGCACTTTATCTATATATGTAGCACTTTATCTGATGCCTAAAATATAAGTAGCTTCTCTTAAGTTTTTCATGGAGAATTATTTGGATAACCAAACTTTTATATTCTACAAAAAAGATATATTATTTTCTATAAGTAGTATGTCATATACATTTAACACTAGAAAAGCAATTGCACTCCTACTAGTTTTCTTATAAACACAAGGTTCATTAACATTTTGAATGAAGCCAAACTCTTTAATTACTGCATTAAAATGAATGTTCTAAATCCTAGATGCTTACTTCAATCCATAAATGGATCTCTAAAGTCTACAAACTTTATTGCTATTAGTGGATATGAAACCATCGGTTATATCAAATACACTTCCTCAAGTAGATTTCCATTAAGGAAAGCTATCTTCATGTCTATTTATCATGTATCATAATCAAAATGAGCAACAATAGTAAGTAAAATTTGAATGGATTTAAGCATAGTAATAAGAGAAAAGGTCTCATCATAGTCAATTCCTTGCTTTTATTGATAACCTTTTGCTACTAACAATCTTTATAGGTAACAACATTATCATCCATGTTTATCTTCTTCTTGAAGACCCACTTACACCTAATAGGTTTAATCCCCTCAAGTGGATCAACCAAAGTCCAAACTTGGTTTTCAGACATGGAATCCATTTTAGATTGCATGGCCTTCAACAATAAGTCACATTCTGAACTCTTCAAAACTCCCTCATAATCTAAAGGTTCATCATTCTTAATTAACAAGACTTCCTTGTTTTCATAAATAAGGAATCTATACCTCTCAGGTATAGTTCTAACTCTAGTTGAGCATCTAAGATCTCGTGTTTCTATAACATCATGTAGAACATCAGCAAGATCGATCGATTGATTTGCTTCATCTCATGGTCATTGAACTTCATCAAATTCAATCTTACTCCCACTATCTCCTTTTAGAAGAAAGTCTTTCTCTAAGAAGACATCATGCTTTGAAACAAACACCTTTTATTCCAAAGGATGATAGAAGTAGTACCCTATGGTTTCCCTAGGATAACCCACAAAATAGCATTTGTCAAATTTAACATCTAACTTATCTGACATTGTCCTCTTCATATAAGCACGACAACCCCATACCTTCAAATAAGAAAGCATAGGTTTCTTACTAAACCACATCTTAGATGGAGTAGAGTCAACTGATTTAGATGAAACTTTGTTCAAAACATGTATAGTAGTCTCTAATGCATAGCTCTAAAATGATTTGGGTAAGTTTGCAACGCTCTTCATGAACCAAACTATATCTAATAAAGTTCAATTCCTTCTTTCTGATATGCTATTAAGTTGTTATGTATATTGAGGTGTCCATTGAGATCATATCCTATTATTTATCAGATAGTCCAAAAACTCTTAGCTTAATTATTCACCACCTTGATCTAATTGAATAGTTTTAATACTCTTGCCAAGTCATTTTTCTACCTCATTTTAAAACTTTTTAAACTTTTCAAAAGCTTTATACATGTACTTCATCAAGTACAAACATCCATATATTGAGTAATCATTAACAAATGTAATAAAGTAGTTGTATCCACCTCTTACATGTGTAAACATAGGACGACATACATCTGAATCAAATGAACCTAAATTGCTTAGTTTATATAACTTGGACTTGTGAATGTTGTTTATATGGCCAAGGTGATAATACCATAATAGGGTGGATTAGGATCATCACTTTTGATCCTTTTAGTTTGAACATTATAAATGAAGTTTGAATTATCCAGTGCATAAATTCCATTTTCAACATTTGGTAAATAGTAAAATACACCATCTTTGAAAATAGAACATCCATTACCATTAATGCAAATATTATAGCCTTATTATTCTATACAAGATACAAAGATAAGGTTCTTAAATAAACTTGGAACATTATAGCAATTATTAAGTTCTAAATTTAAACTAGAAGTCAAATGCAAAATATAATTTCCTATTTCTAATGCAACAACCCTTTCTCCATTAGCAACACAAATGTCTGCATCACTCCTATTTAGCTTCCTCCTATTTTTTAGTCCCTGCAAATTATATCATATATAAGATGCACAACCAATATCAAATGCCCAACTTTTTTTATTAGAAACAACATAAAATTAACCTCAATTACATGTATACCTAAAGTAGAAGGATGATCCTTCTTGAGTTGCTCTAAATATACCTTGCAGTTCCTTCTCCAGTGGCCATCTATATGATAATGGAAGCAAATGCCCTTAGGAGCCTTCTCTACAGCCTTTGATTTTACCACACCACCTTTTGGCTTAAGAGCTAACTTTTTACCCTTCTTTTAAGCTTTGCCCTTCTTCTTAGAAGAGGTCACTACCATAGCCATCTTACAACTTTTCTTATTGGCATTTTAAGCATACCTCAACAAATTAATTAGCTATAGAATAGAAGTTTATTCCTTATTCATTTGATAGTCAAGGATAAAATCCTCATAACTATCAAGCAATGATTGCAGAATAAGATCTACTGCCAACTGTTCTTGAAGGGTAAATCCTAAACCCTCTAATCTCTTAATGTATCCATGCATCTTTATATTAATGGAAAAATTAAATCCTTATTCAATAAGACAAGATACTAAAATAAGGTTCTTATTCAAACTTGGAACAAAATAACAATTATTGAGTTCTAGTTTTAAACCAGAAGCTAAGTGCAAAATATAGGTTCCTTCTTCTGATGCAAGAACTCATGCTCCATTAGCAACCCTGATATTTGCTTTGCTCCTACTTAGCCTCCTCCTGCTAACCAACCCCTACAAATCATAACAAATATGAGATGCACAACCAATATCTAATACCCAACTCTTATTACTAGAAACAGCTGTTGACCCTGACTTTTCACCCTTGTGCGATATCGGGTTTTTATCGATTCGGCTTAGTATCAGTCCCTGAAATCGATCCCGATAGTGCATATATGCCTCTCTAGCTCCTTCTGAATGCTCTGGTATAAGGAGCACATTTCAGGTAGTGGGGCCCACCACGACGCTTGGCGGGGCCCGCTGCCCCTGTCAACCTCCTCTGAGCATTCTACGCATACAAAACACATTGAATGCATAGCACTGCGTGTATGGTACTTCAATGGAAGAAAAATGCTTAGTGGGACCCACATGTCGGTGGGGCCCACATATGAGACCTACAGGCAGGGCCTACCTGGTGGGGCCCATGCGAATAAAACATGCTGATAATGCCTTACAATGTCAAATAACGCTTATTTGACATCTAGAATGCATAACATGCAAAATATTACATTTTAGGCACTAGGCACTATTTGCCCAAAATAGTGCACCGGTGGGACCCATCACTTCTATCAACTATTTTGAGTGTTCTATGCACACAAAACACATTCCACTCATGCCTACGCGAGGCAGAGCACTTGGCATACCAAATGCCACATTTCGGGCACAGAGCATTGTGAACCTGAGTTAGAGCACTGGTGGGGCCCACCACCTTTGTTAGCCTATTCTGAGTGTTTTGTACACATAGAACACATTCCACTCATGCCTACGCGAGGCAGAGTACTTGGCATACTAAATGCCACATTCCAGGCACATAGCATTGTGAAGCCGAGTTAGGGCACTGGTAGGGCCTACCACCTCTATTAGCCCATTCTGAGTGTTCTATATACACAGAACACATTCTACTCATGCCTATGCGAGGTAGAGTACTTAGCATACTAAATGCTACATTCCGAGCACATAGCATTGTGAACCCGAGTTAGGGCATTGGTGGGGCACACCACCTCTGTTAGCCCATTTTGAGTATTCTGTGCATATAGAACACATTCTGTTCATGCCTACACGAGGCAAAGCACATGGTGTGCCAAATGCTACATTTCGGGCATATAGCATTATGGGCTCGAAATGGGCCCATTAGTAGAACCCACCACTTAGGGCCGAATTTGGTTAAACTCTGAACTACAAAATGCCTCAGAATGTCAAGTGCATCTCCGATGACATATAGCATGCATTACATTTTGATCGTACGGGCCTACACGCTTTGCCTGAAAATGCAACATGCGTAGCATGTTACATAATGTACTACGGATGTTACAAAAATAAGACATTTGGTGGGGCCCACTTTTGGAACCAAATCTAATGTGCTCCATATAGTACAACGCCTTAGAATGTCAAATGATGCTTATTTGACATATGGCTCATGTTACATTTTGCTCGTACTGGCCTGTGTGCATTGTAATGTGCATAGCATGTTACACAATGTGCTCACATGTTACAAAATAAGACGTTTAGTGGGGCCCACCTTTGGGACCAAATCTAATGTGCTCTGTATAGCACGATGTCTTATTATGTCAAATAACATATATTTGACATGTGACACACATTATATATCACCCATACGAGCTAAAATGCATGAATAGGGTGCATAGCACTATGCGTACTATTTGGCGAAAAAAAGACATTTGGTGGGGACCACTTTCTGGACTAAATCTGGAAAAATTTTCTTCACAAGAATGTCTTAATATGTCAAATCATGCTTATTTGACATATGGTTCACATTACATTTCGCTCATACGAGGCGGAGCACATTGCAATGTGCGTAGCGTTTTACACAATGCGCTATGCATGTTACAAAAAAAGACATTTGGTCGGGGCCCTCTCGAGACCAAAACTAAAGTGAGCCATATCACACAATGTCTTAGAACATAAAATGATGCTTCTAGGGCATGGGTTGCACATCCCGATACAACCCCAATGGGCCCCATGCGACGGGTCAAAATGCTATGTGCGCAACATGTTGTACAATGTGCTACACACATTGGCAATGTGTGGCACACATTCTTTAAAAATTTTCAAATCCGGACCAAAAATTATAATTTTACCAAACCCTAATTTGGCTCTATAAATATAGAGCTAAGGGTCATCTGGAGGGGATCCCAATTTTGCTCTTGAGCAAGGGAAAACTATGCCAAATCACTCCAAAATTAATTAAATACTTAATTAATTAAATTGGTAGGATTTTAGAGACCAAACAAGCAGTAGCTGGGTCTCTAAGCACATTTGGAAGCAAGATTATTAAAGAAAACCTACTGCTCAAAGGTAATTTTTCAATTTCCTTCAATTTTCTTTGGATTTTTACTTAAATCTCTAATTTTTGGCTTGATCTCTTGATGTTTAGCTTCAATCTTGAGTTTATATGGGTTACTCATGCTGTTGAGTACCCAAAAACACAGATTTTCCGGCTTTAATTTGCCTAGATCTGAGCCGGATTTCACATTTTTCTCAAAAACATCTATTTTTCTTCTGTTTCCCAGGCAATGTGCACCACATATTCATGAATGTGGCACACATTCCTCTATGTGCTACGCATATTGGTCAAAAATTTTTTAGAAAATGCAATTTTTCTCGATTTTCACTTCCGATATGACAAATCTAGCTACATTAGAGGCTTTTCCATACCTCTAGTATACTGGATTCGTCATAAATCTTCCATATCTAAATTAATTTCAACTTTGAAATTAAGTTTTCAAAACAAACGCTCTTCTCACGCTTTAAAATGCATTTTCTAGCTTCGATCTACCTAGATCTGAGCCAGATCTAGAGTTTTCTTCCTTAAACTTTATTTTCCTAAAAATTTTTCATGAATGTGCACCACACTTTGTTAATGTGTAGCACACATTGATGAATGTGCTGCGCACATTGTTTCAAAATTTTCCAGAAATTCAAAATTTGCTTCTGATTTCACTCATTTTCGCTTCAAATCTAACATTTTCAATGACATTAATGGCTTTTCCATAGTCTTAATGTTATGGATTAATCAAATATTGTCCATATCTAATTAATTTTAGCCTTAAAATTAATTATCCAATTTAATTGCATAATTAAATGTTTGGATTGCAATTTGGAGGCCGATCCATGCTCAAATGAGGTACTGTCCTTTATTAAAGTTGTATTTAATTTGTAGATCGAGTTTATACTGATAAATTTGATTTTCTTGCAGATTTAGCCTCAATGTGCACCATGCATTGTGCAATGTGTGCAGCACATTGCTTATATGTTGCACACATTACATAACATGCGACGCACATTTTTTACATTTTTCCAGAAAAATATGATTTTTCATCCGTTTTAAGCGTATTTTGATTTTTCCAGTAGTATTTGATGCTTTATAGTGGCTCAAGTATATTGGATATATCATAAAATAATTACATTTAATTAATTTTGGCCTCAAAATTAATTTTTAACAATCAAATGCTTATTTGGTTCGTATAAAATGTGATTTTTGAAAGGATTGGATTCAAATTGGTTGAGGGGCTATCTCCAAATTATTCCAAGTGATGTTAGTACTCCCATTTGATTTTCCATGATCAAAAAAAAATAATTTTGCTTAAAATTATCTTTATTTTTATTAATTTTTACGATGCAATTCGTATAAATTTATGTGATTGTTGCCTAACAATTAATTGGATTTTGACTCTTGGTTCATGCTTTCACATAGCATCGGACTAGTCAAATAAATCCTAAATTCATTTGCTACTAATGAATTTATTTATGTTTATTTTACATAATATTCACATCGTGCATTTTCGGCTCGTGCTACCTGACAGGAAAAATTACCTGAGGAGGAGGGGACGTTACTTAACGTCTTAAAATTATGTATATGCGAGGATATTTGTGTAATAGGATAAGATTTATTATGGTCTTGTAATAATTCCCCTATCTCTCGTGTGTATCCCCTAATTTCCTCGATCCCTTTCATCAGTCGTTATTATTTTTGATCGTGCCACATCATACACTACTATGCCATGCCTTAACATGTCACATCCTGCATTATGCGAACTTTTGTGCATTTATAAATTCATGTTATATGAAATTTCTATGATAATAATGTGATTATGGTATTGGAATAGTGAGTATGATAATTAGAAATGCAATTTAAGCTTGAAAAAGGGGTATTTCATTTTCCGACGCAAACCCCTAACTTGATGGAAAACGGTACTTAAACTTCGTCTCAGAGTTATATACTTTGAATTTTAATAAACGGTTTTGACTTTTGTGCTCACGTTAACTTTATCTAGACATATGTGAATTTTGAAAATTTTGGAATAAAAATTATTGTTGACGTTAGAATAAAATATTGACGATATAGGTGAGTAAAAATTGAGAAGTTTGCTTAGAAATTAAGTGATAATATTTAGTATGTTATGTTTTAAGAATTATCATTTATTGAATTAATTTTATATATTGAATTACTATTTTTTTTGAGTTAGATATATATATATATTAATTAAATAGGTTTATTATTATATTAGTAAGCTAGTATAATAAAAATATTAGTGTTTATGAAACATTAAATTAAGAATTAAATAGAGTAAGTAAGTGATAATTTAATTGGGTTTTGGAGTTTAAAAGAATTAGTTTAAATAGATATTAAGTAGATTTTAAAAGTAATTAAGTGAAGAAATACGCCCAAAATATAGGCATATACGGTGGGCATACGTATGGGGCTTAAGTGGGCAGATGATTGTCCTTTCAATTTAGGGAAAATGGGTCAAGTTTATTAAATTGCATGCCCTACTCTTTGTTTTCTTTCTTCAGCCGCCCCCCTTTTTCCTCTTCTCCTTCTTCGGTTTCTTCTTCTTCTTCCTCCATCACTCAATTTTGTCCCTTATCTTGTCTACCGAACCACTTCATTTATAATTCTTGTTCTTTACTAATCAATTCCTTTTATATGTATCTGATTTTTCATTTCTCTTAAGAACCACAACTCAAACAAACTGAATGCTTCTTGGTCTTCTTTGTGCTTGCTTCGGTTTTTGTTCTATATGCAAGGGGAGCTTCGATTTTATTGAAATTTAAAGTTGGTGTTTTTGTTGTTGTTCCTTCAAAGGAAGCCGAAGATATTCCCTCTTCATTTTGCCGAAATATCTCTCTTGATTCTGCAAAACGGTAATGACAAAATCATTTTTCTTTTTATGTTTTGTTGTTGTTTTTGAAACCAACACTGAGTCAATTTCCATCTCTAACATCAGTTTTTGTTTGATTTAGATAATTTATATGTCAAAGTTTGTTTGAGTTCCATGCCAACAGAAATTCGGAGGAGATTGAGTGTTAGTTTCGATTGGACTAAAGTAAGAAGAGCTTAGGCGGTTTGATTGAGTTGTTTTGGATTTAAAACAGTGAGTATTTCTAGATTCTTATTTTGGTCGAATGATGTGGGGAATTTTTGGATGTGATTGGTGCGTTTTGTAAGGGCTATTGAAGTGAATTTATTATGAACATTAGAGACTTTTGCTTTGGTTTGGTTTATACGGCATATGTTCATTGTGTTTGTAGTTGAAACTTTATTAATTGGCTTTTGATTGAAGTTGAAATTTCTGCCGAAAATGATTGGGTTATGTTTATAGATAACCAAATTGATTAAAGGGGAAAATAAGGTTATTTTGATGAGTAATGAAGCTAAATGGAATATTATGTATGAGATATGAAATGCTTATTGAAACTGTATGGATTTTTTTGAGGTTAATGCCGAAAAGAAGAGTAGTCCTTTGTACCAAAATTGATTTATGATATTTGATGTTTGAGGGTAATTTGGAAATTTAATTTCGGGTAAATGATTTTATATAATATAAAGTTCAATTTG
>CANYBF012570128.1:0-12561 GCA_948192965.1 Dalechampia spathulata | reverse complement strand
TCAGAAGGATTTAGGGTGGGGTTTAGGAAGGGTTTAGCTTAAGGTAAAGGGAGGAAATAAGGGAAAATCGTCAGTTTTCTAGCCTTAAAAGTCAAAATTAAAGTCGCGTACGGCCGTACGGACATTGGTACGCCCGTACCGACTCTAAAAGCCTGACAGACCAAAAACCTGCGAGTTGTCGTACGGCCGTACCACCTTTTGGTATGCCCGTACGGGTACTGTTCATCTGATAAACCAACTTTTTCCTGTGAGCAATCTGATTTCCTGCTAGCAACGGTACGACCGTACTACCATCTGGTACGCCCGTACGTCCTCCAGGCCCTAAAATCCTTGTATTCCTCTGACTCGTATGACCGTACGACTTATCCGTACGCCCGTACCACTCCCTAAAATCACACAACTTGCCTTTTGGCAAGCCAAACTCATCTGTAACACTCCCAAACCTCCTAACGAACCTGATACACGTTACCAAAATACCTCTTTACCGTACCGCGGGGGCTCCACCCCCGACCCATAACTCACGAATCTCCCCATGATGGGCAGATGTTGTCGCTACGCTCCGTTCGCTCGTTGCGCTTCGCTCCACTCGCTCTCTCCGCTCCGCTCCGACTTCTGCTCCTTAATCAGTATATGAGCTATACCTAACATAACGCATACCCAATCACATACACAAGCCGTCCCTCATCCAACCGAGAAGACACGCTTCCCAATAAGGCAACGACACACAATCAACCACATAGAATCATATATAGCAACACATAGCAACACATATATACATAAGCATCAAACCATCATCATGCATTCCAATACATCACATATCCATCAAGCAATCCTACCATTCATCTACTCATTATACGTGCAGAAATGCATAACTCCTAGGGTCTCTAATGTGGGTGTAACACATTTGATCTCTCATAGGCTGTTAAACCTGTAAAATAGAGATAAGCTTAAATATCAAATGTTAATCCCAAAGCAGTAGTCAAGATGGGGGTAATGATTTTAGTAAACTATTTTCAAAACTAGTAGACTATTTTTAAAATTAGCAAACTAAAATAAGCTTTACAAAACTATTTTATCAAACAAATCAATTCAAAAATAAATCAAAGTTATGGAAATAACTGATTGATTTTTGAAAACTCCCCTTTGGAAAATAATAGATTGATTGGAGTGAAAAACTTTCATAAAATGCCTTTTAGAAATAAAGTAATTGAAATTAGTAGGCTAATAGATGAGAAGAAGAAAGAAGAATAGTGGATACATAATATAAAGTAGTTCAACCTAATACGTACATCCTGTCACGTCCAGCCCATACCTAGAGTAACATGCTCCCGTAGCATACACAACGACCTCCCGTATGGGAAACCGCTATATACACTACAAGGGATACCTGTACACGTATAAATAAACGTCGTATGGGGACAACAGATAGTATGGCGGTGAAATCATCAATCAAAACCAAACATAACCCTGGATAACAACATACATTCAATTGAATGAACATGTCAATAACAAAAGTATATTTATTACTATACAAAGGTTCTGATTACAATAACCGTACAAGTCACCACCAAACTAGAAATACATTATTGCCTCTCTAATATCTACACCTACATAAGCTACAATACAAGACGATAAAAAGAAAGTATGCTCGGCTGTCCTGGACCACTTCGAGATTGGGATTGCCGCTGGATCCGCTACTCTGCTGACACTGGCAATCACTACTCTGGGCCTTCTACAATAGGCTCAGAACCTGCGTTCATCAATTGATAAATGCTGAGTCGAAGACTCAGTGGTGCTAGCTATCATACACACATATAATATAAACAAGCATATCAAATAACAGGCAATACAATGCAATGCTATGTTGCCCCGTTTCCTCACTCTGTCCTGTACCCTCTTTCCCTCTTTCCTTTTTCCCTTATTGTGCACAATATATTCCCATGCTGGATCCCTATGTACCGGTACTCAACTCCCGAAGGAGGACAACTATAATCCTGGCCCGCAGGCCCTTTTGTTATGCCTATGTCTCAAGACTCAACTCCCGTAGGAGGAAATATACGATTCTATTATGGAATCCTGTAATACATGATCCAACATGCCTTTCCTCATTTTCTCTCGCTCTGTTTAGACATTCATGCTCCTAAATGTCATGAATATGCTGACATATGAGAGTATCAAATGGAACCTCAAGCAAGAATCATGAAACTTAACAAATAACAAGCTCATAGCATCAAAGAATAGGCCAATACGGGAATTCAATCCCCAATCATCAATGACTAAGCCATACTTGGCTTAAAAGCAATAAAAGAAGCAAAGAACAACTAATACAAACCAGCACTAACTAGCACGAACCTGGTAGAAGTAAAGCTTCTAGTGGCTAATCACTCCTCTAAGCTTCTAACCTTGTAAAACCAACTCCGCTATGCTTAATTCCCTGAAGAAAAATGAGCTTTAGGGGTTTAGGGACGTTTAGGAAGGGTTTGGGAGAAAGAAAAGGAAAGAAAGTCAAATAAAAGTCTAAGTTTATCCGCTTAAAAATGATGTTTTAAGTCATGTACGGCCGTACCAAATACCTGTACGCCCGTACCAACCAAAAAACCCTGATGCACGGATTTTCCTGCAAGTTGTCGTACGCCCGTACCAGATTTGGTACGCCCGTACGACCCCAAAGTGCTTGACAAACCCATTTTCCTGTGAGCAACAGTACGACCGTACACCCTCTTGGTATCCCCGTACCGACTCCAGGACCTCAATACCTCATATTCCTCATGCCTGGTATGCCCGTACGGCTATCCGTACGCCCGTACCACATGCCTAAAATCAAGACATGCCTCAATTGAAGCCCCTAACTCTCCCTGGAACCTGCTAAAACACACTCTAAAACCAACCTAGACACATCAGAATCACTGTTCCTCATTCAACCGAGAAGTCACGCTTCCCAATAAGGTAACCGTGTCATGAAATACAATCATAGATACAAGCATACATACATACATACATACATGTATACACATCATCAATGTCTAACAAAACTCATACGCATACAGACCTCTATCCGTATACAAACGTACAAATTGCTAGGGCCTCAAACACAGGTGTAACACATCCACTCTCTCAAAACCAATGTTTGAGACTCCACTAAAACAAATAAGCAAATTTTCAAATGCTAACTTGAAATCTTTACAAAAATAATTTTCAAGGCTAAATAGCAACCTCTTCAAGTTTTTAGTAGACTAACTTGACAACCTCTAATGAGTTCTTAGCAAGCTAAACTCGTAACCTCAAGTTTTCTCATAAAGATTAACTTGATAACCTTTTACAATCATCGAAAAGATTTAAAAATAAAATCTTCACGCTCTTTACAAAATCCTATTAAAAAGATTAAGAATAGATATTCAAATGAAGCTCTTTTTGAAAATACTTTTTGAGATGTATATGAATTAAATCTTTTTAATTTTTTGTTTCTCATGTTTTCTAAGTTTAAAATTAATGTATTTATACTTAAAAATATGATAGTTATATTCCAAAAATACATAGACTATAAATATGTAAGTTAATCAAAATCAATCTAAAAAATAGCTTTCTATTATAGTAAATTAGTAGGTTGATTTCACGTAACAGATAAATTTATTATCAAATATGATTTTTGAAAATTTAACATTTTTAAAAAATAGAAATATATCTGAAAATCATTTTATCAGAAAAAATGTTTTATCTTGATTTGAGCTTCATAAGGTAAATATTTTTAAAATTTCCTTAACAAAAATTCTAAAAAATACCTCAAATAAAACTTTCAAAAATAAATAATCCTCTAATATTCTTCCACAACCATTGGAAATTCTCCAAGAAATGTGGCTATTGAATATTGATTTCCATGTTAAGTTCAATTTACTTCCAATTTAATTTATGAAATATTAAATCTATAAAAATTCTTTTGGAAATAAAATAAAAAAATATTCAAATATTAGTAATGAATAATTTTCTTATCTTTCCAAATATTTGAAATAATAATTCCATTAGATAATTGCTAAGTCAAAATAAATCAATTAAGATAAATACCAAATAAGAATTATCTATTAAGATGCAATAATCATGTAACATAAGGAAATTAACATGATTACCAAACAATAAAAATAATTACAAAGTAAACAATTAGCAATAAATCACATGAATTAAAAGTTGATGTGATTTACTTAACATGTCTATTGATAGAAAATATTTAATCCAAAAAATCAAATAAGTAAAAATCATTTGAATTAATTAAGCATAAATTTAAACTTAATAAAACTCAATTAATATCAATTTTGACATTTATCAAAATCAAATAGTAAATAGTAAATATAAATGAATTTTGGAATATAAAAAGAAGTCATTCCATAGTAAAAGGTGTCATCTATGATAGGCTTGGTCATTGGGTTGACAAATTTGCTTTTAATATTGGGTATAATTTTGATTATGAGTGTTGAATTATGAGGAATTTATCATGGATTATCTTCCATGTAGAGTAATTTTGGAAGTTGATAATCAAGTAGTGGTATAGGTGCTCTTTACTCAAAGAAGTTGACATAATGGTTAATGTTAGTCTTAAAATAATGATCAAGAGGATATGAATTGATAAATTAAAAATTTTAAAATTAAGTTTAGTAAACTAATAAAATTTAGCTTGCTATTTGCAGTAAAATAAAATAGTAAGTAAACCAATTCAAAACTAAAAGTAAATGCAGTTGTTAAATCAATTATTTTTTGAAAACTTCCTCTTTGGAAAATAATAAATCAATCAATTATAAAAATCTTTAAATCAAGCAAAATAAAGAATAATTGAAAATTAGCATGCTAAAAATTAAGAGTAGAGATAAGAATATCAAATGTACAAATTGAAGTGATTTAGCTTAAATGCTTATGCTCACTCTCTTAAAATTAATTTCTTGAGACTTCATTAAATCAAATCATATTACAATAAGTTTTCAAAGGGTAACTTGGATTCTTTATAATCAATAGTTTTTTATGCTAACTTGAAATCTCTTCAAGTTTAAAAGGCTAACTTGAAAACCTCTACCAAGTGATCAAATGTCACTTCCCTCATAAGCCAATATAAGATGCTTGCAAATTCTCTCAAAAAGAATAAAAGTTTAAGAATAAAACTTTCTCACAACCTAATGCAAATCTATGAAAAGTTAAGAGTAGATATTTAATATAAAGCTCTTAGAGTTTTTTAGATATGTCAATGAAATTCTTAAGTTCTTTTTTGTTCTTGTGTATTCTTTTGTGTATATGTTTTCAAAAGCTCATATATTTATATTTTAAAATATAACTGCTGTAATTCATAGAAAACATAAAGTTCAAATAAGTAAATATTTCAAAAATCTATTCAAAAATAATCTCTATCACATAAAATTAACAACCTATTTTTAAGTAACAAGTAGATTATTAACAAATTTGAATTTTGAAAATCTTTACATTTTTGAATTATGAAAATTATTTCAAAAATCATATTATTAATGAAAAATTTTTATTTTCTATAAAATATTTTATTTTAGCTTCATAAGGTATTATTCTTAAATTTTCTTAATGAAAAACAATCTTCCAAAATAAGCTCCACATCTTCAAAACAATCTCCTTGATATACCTTAAAAAAACATCTTCCATAATAATAGACAAAACCCTTCATTTCATGTGTTGTCTTGTAAAAAGATTTCCATTTCCTTTCTTCAATCAAGTTTAAATATATTTGATTTAAAAAATTAATTATATTTAATATGTAAATCATTTAGGAAATAATCAATATAAGATAATATATTTACCAACAATATGTATTAATTAAGTAAGATACATTTCTTTATAATCCAACATTAATGCTACAACAAGAATAAAAGATAATTTTCATAAATGTATAGATAAGAGCTGATATGCTATATCTCAATTAATTAAGCAATCATAATTATCATTTATTTAAAAGATAATTATTTCTATTATAAGAAATAATTGTGATTATTCCAACAAATCCAATAATCATCCAATAATCATAAATTGAAAACAATATATCATTAAAAATATTTTCTCCAAAGAAATTAAATTTAAAAACACATTAATTAGATAAATACAAATTATTATTTTATCAATTTTTATTATTCATCAACATAAAAAATATTGACTTGAATTCAACATTCTCCCCTTTAAATGATGATAAAACTTGATAAAATGCATTTAAAGTTCAACAAAACTTTAAAAAATTTAGAAAAACCTTTGTTATAATGTGTTTCTCAGATGCTCTCCTAAAAACTTACCCTTAAAATATTAGTAAGCTAAATCTATGTTTTATTTGCTCCCTCAAAACTATCATAGATACTTAACAAAAATAGTACCAATACTAATATGGAGGCTTATACAGTCATATAAACCATACAATGTTAAAACATATCTAAGTATTATAACATAATCATAAAGTTCAAGTAAATAACCAAAATAGCCAAAATGTATGTGTTCTCCCTTTTTTTTTTATCATCATTAAAAAGAGGTTTAAGCAAATAGTGTAGAATATAAAAATTAGTTTTAATAAAAAGAAAATAGCAGACTAATTTAAAGGTAAAAGATGAGATAAACATCTAAGTGCTCCATGTGAAATAAATTAAGTCTTTATAATTAAAAAATAATAAGTGAAACATTGACAAATAGTTTCTCGAATAGTAGGGCGAAGAACAAATTCTTTCTTGTCCAAATCAAATTCAAATAGGGTTGTCCAAATAAATCAATTGAACAAAAAATTAAACTAAAATCGATAAAAATATTGAATTTAATGGTTAATCAATATGATGGTTGAGATTTAGATTTTCAATTTTTACAATTTTTAGTTTTCGATTTTGATTTTTTGATTTTTAAATTTAAAGTCCACATGGTTTAGTTAACTAACCAAACCATCTGAATTTATTATTAATATGTTATATATATATATATATATATATATTAGTTAGCATGTAATGTAATCATATATAGGCTTGTAACCTAATAGTATGGTGTATATTTGCATCACCTAAGTAGTATACTCAAATCCAAGCTAATTGGACTTCCATCATTTTTAGGTTTTGTATAATAATAATAATAATAATA
Source organism: Dalechampia spathulata (assembly GCA_948192965.1). Classification (NCBI taxonomy): domain Eukaryota; kingdom Viridiplantae; phylum Streptophyta; class Magnoliopsida; order Malpighiales; family Euphorbiaceae; genus Dalechampia; species Dalechampia spathulata. The sequence goes on along the minus strand of CANYBF012570128.1, from coordinate 5,457 downwards.
ATAACAACAACAACAACAACAACAATAATAATAATAATAATAATAATAATAATAATAATAATAATAATAATAATAATAATAATTATTATTATTATTATTATTATTATTATTATTATAAAATATTTTAAATGATTTTTTACATTAATGATTAAAAATTAAGAAGTTGATTAATCAAACCATTTTTATGGTTAACCAATACATGGTTAATTGTTAATAATGATTTAGGTTTAGGTTTGATAGTTAAAAAAATCAAAATCGATGGATAAATTTTTTTGATATTAATAAATTGATTAATTGACCTATGGACAATCATAGATTTAGATTCCTCCTCATTATTTAAATCTTCAGTCTAATTGCCTTTAAGTGAAGTTAAAACATCTACTTCAATATTCTCTTACTTAGCATCATCATTTTCATCCTCCTCTTTATCTTCTTTAGTTTTTGGAATGATAGGATATGTTGCTGGGTTTTTAGCATCAAGCTCATTCTAGACAGTATCCAAGAAAATACCTAGACCTTGCAATTCCTTCACAATCCAGTTGATTGATTTTGTTGCTTTTATATTAACTACACTAGACTTTCTTTTAATTCTACAATCATAATGCCCATTAGCAAATTTGAGATTAAAACAAAAAATGATCTAGTGAAAGTCTATCCTTAAATGCACTCAATAAAGGTTTTGGTGACTCTTTTCAATGATATGAGAAGTTTTGATAACTGCTCATACTCAATGGCTAATTTTAATTAACTTTATAAGATATGTTCTATACTTTGAACAATTGATGACTTATTAGTTCTAATCGGTTGATTTTCTTCTTCCTATTTCTTTATCTTTTGAAAAAACTAAGTATTTAGCATATTTGCTTTAGACACATTGCTAAAAATTTCACCTTCAAGATTGACTCTAAAATGCCTAAATAAAATAGTTAAAAACATTATGTATGATAATCTTTTTAACTTAGTAAAGTTACTCATCCAGAATATCATTAGATGATATAAGTTCAATGGTTTACAATTCACAATATATCACATCACATAGATTTTCAAGTCATTCACATAGCCAAAGCTACCAGACCTTGGAAGAATCAGATGAATAAGGATTTTGTATAAAACATAAAAATTATCTATAAGGGCACTAAAGCTTATTTGGTCATAAAGGGTAATGTCTTTATTGTTAAAAACCAATCTCATTGCTTTCAATTTATTGTATCCCTCAATTACTTTAAGCTCTTTGTGTCATCCAATCTTGACTCCCGCATTTGAAATCATGAATGCTTGGCTAAGCTCTTGTGGTATTAATGTTAGATTTTTGCCTTTTAATTAAAACTTGTAAAATTCAATATTTATTATCACATACAAAGAATAAAAAAAATTATTGAATCAAGTTATCATAAACGGATTCATTAATTCAGAGAGTCCTTTTATTGAGATTTAAGCAAATCTTCAACATTATGAAATCAATTTAAGAAGTCATCCTAATTGATAATCTTGGGTGAAATGGTTTTATGGGAAAGGAAAGTAATATGAGATTTATCTGTCTTTTCAAGATATGGTGATGATGGAGTTTCGGTAAATCTTTTCTTAGTTATGGAATCAAAATTTCAAGAATAGGGAATTAGGGATTTTATAGTTTTAAAAGATGAAAGATTTGATAATTAATAAACAAAGATACCTGAGTAATAAAATATCAATCTATAAAATAATAAATATCTTTAACTTCTTGAAAAAAATGGCAATAAGATATACTCATTAAAAGAGAATATTTTTGAAATCTGTCAATTTAAAATAAATTCAAAAATTAAATATTATTATTATATGTATAAAAATATTTTAAAAATTATTAGAAACAAATATGTATATATATATATGTATGTATAAATACTTATGTAAATGTAAAACAAATATAATATACTAATTTTGAACATGAACAAAATCTTAACGCAATAAAAAATATAAAAAACATAATATTTTATGCAAGTTTTAACTTGAAATCACACATTAAAAATACATATACCAAGTTATCTTCTTAGTAAAACAAAATGATCTTCACTTAGAGGTTTGATGAAGATCTCAACAATTTATCTTTTAGTAGGCACAAAAATAACTTTAATGTCTTCTTTTTGAACATGATCTTTGATGAAGTGATGTTGAACTTTGATAAGCTTTGTCCTTAAGTGTTGCGTTTGATTTTTGAACAAGTTAATTTCACTTGTATTGTCGTAATAAATTGGAATATTTCATATTTCAATTCATAGTCCTCTAATTGTTATTTTATTTCTAAAACTTATACTATACAACTTTTAACTAAAATGTACTCAGATTTGGTAGTAAATAAAACAATTGATGTTTGCTTTTCACTAAACCATGATGTTAGATAATGATAAAGAAATTGACATGTTCTAAATGTGCTTTGTTTTATTAACTCTTTTACGTGCAAAATTTGCATCACTATATCCAATAAGATTAAGTTAAGTACCAAAGATCTAAGTTTTCAATACCATTAAGATATTAAAGAATTCTTTTAATAATAATTAAATGTGACTCTTTAAGATTTGCTTGAATCTTGCATACAAACACGCACTAAAATGAATATCAGGTCTACTTGCAGCAAGATAGAGAATAAATATGATCATACCTTGGTACATTTTGATATCCATATTTTTACCTTTTTTATCTTTCTCAATTTTCATTATTAGACTCATTGGAGTTTCATAAGCTCTCGCATTATCCATTTTGAATTTCTTTGAAAGTTCATTTATGTACTTAGCTTAATTGATAAAAATTCATTCATTGCTTTTTTTTTAATTTGTAATCCAAGAAAAAAAATATGAGTTCTCCTATCATACTCATTTCAAATACTTTTTGCATTAAACTTATAAAATCCTTACACATAGAATCATTAGCTAAACTAAAAATAATATCATTAACATATATTTGGATAATAGGTATGTCATGCTTATGATTTTGAGTAAATAAAATTATATTAACTTTTCTCTTTATAAAATCATTTTCTAACAAAAATATAATAAATCTATCATACTAAGTTTTAAGAGCTTGCTTAAGACCATATAAAGCTTTTGTTAGTTTCAAAACATGATTTGATTTTTCAAAATCTTTAAAACTAGGAGGTTGTTTTATATAAACTTCTTCATTTATAAAACCATTTAAAAATACACTTTTTATATCTATTTAATAAAGCATAAAATTTTTATGAGATGTAAATGCACATAAAAGTTGAATTACTTCAAGTTTAGCAACTAAAGCAAAAATTTCATCAAAATCGATACCTTGCTCTTGGTTTGTAATCTTGTGCAACTAACCTTGCTTTATTTCAAACAACATTACCTTTCTCATTAAGCTTATTTTAAAACACCCATTTTGTTCCAATGATAAAATGATCTTTTGGTTTAGGAACAAATGTCCATATTTTATTTCGCTCAAACTAGTTAAGCTCTTTTTATAGTGCATTGCATTGATCCAACTTTAATAGGTTTATACTTCAAATACATCTTTGTTATTCCATTTGTAAGATAAATGCTACATTTTAACAAGATTTCTTAATTGAGCTCTTGCCATTATCTTTTTGGATGAACTATTTAATAAGTCTTCTTTAAAGTGATCTTTTTGATATTTCCATTCTTTAAGAAGATTATGTTCTTGAATTTGTTTCACATTTTACTATTCATTAGGAATATTAGCTTATTGCTTTTGCTAATCTATTGAAGTAGAATTAGCAAACTGCTTTTGCTCTTCATCAACAAATTCTTTACTAGGTATAAATTGATTAGCTTCATAAAAGACCACATGTATAGATTCTTTCATAATATTAGTATATTTACTAAACACTCTATAAGCTTTACTTCAAATAAAATAATCAAGGAATATTGCTTCATCTGATCTAGTACTAAATTTAGCAAGTTGAGTTTTATGATTACTTAACATACAATATTTATAATCAAACACATGAAAATAACTTACTTACATTAGATTTGCTATCTTTCATACGTTTGTGTAGTGTCTTCTTCAAAATTGATCAAAAATATTATAGAAGTTTACTTTCACTTATCATGATTCTTATCATTTTTGGTAATATTCAGTTCTCTCTCTCCAGCACTCCATTTTGTTATGGAGTTCTTGGTGCTAAAAAATTACGGGTAATATCATGTTTATGATAATAATCCTCAAAGAATTTGATCTTGAATTCTTTACCATAGCCACTCCTTATAAAGATAATTTTATGCCTTTGATGATTTTGAATTTTTTTACAAAGATGAACACACTTGTTAATTACCTTATCCATATGAGCTAAGTATAGGGTCTATGTAAATTTCAAACAGTCATCAACAATTACAAAAATATAAGATTTACCTCTAAGACTAGTAGGTAAAACAAGACCAAATAAATTAAAATATAAAAGTTCTAATAGTTTGGATGAAAACATTAGCCCTTTACTTTTGAAAGAAGTTTTAGTTTGTTTACCAAGTTAACATACATCATAAATATTATATTTTTCAAAACTCCATTTTGGTAAACCATGAATAAGATTTTTCTTTGAAAGTTTTAAAATTAAATGCATAATTGCATGAACTAACCTATGATGCTATAATCAACTATCATGATGATATGAAATTAAATATTTTTCATTAATGTCATTGAAATAGAATAAATAAACATTCTCATGCCTTTTACCAATAAATAATGTATGATTAACATATATATTTTGTACTTCAAAATGAGTATATTTGAAAATAACCCTTTTACCTTTATCTTATAATTGGCTTACACTTAGAAGATTGAATTTCAATCCTTTGACTAGAGAAACATTCTCAATATAAGGTGTTAATATAAAATCTCCTTTTCTAATAATCTTTGCTTTATTTTTATCTCTAAAGCTAACATTGTCATTTTTTTCATTATTATTTTAGTAAATTTACTCTTATCACCAGTTATGTGCTTTAAACAAGTGTTGTCCATGTACCATTCATCTAAATCATTCTTGCTTGTTAGACATACTAACAATTAGCTAGCTATTTTTTAAGTACCCAACGTGTATTGAGTCCTTTGATGTTAGTATTAGTTTGAGTTCCTTTAGGTACCCAAACACTTTTACCTTTGAAACCACCTTTCTTAAACCCACATACATAAGAATAATGTTCATAATAATTGCAATGAAAACTGTTACACCCACGATAGAGACCATAGGAGTTATACGTACAGAGATACCTAGGGCTATATATGCACGTATCTTTATGTGGATGTGTATATGTGTATACGTGAATGTATTGGTATGTGTATGAATGTATGTGAATGAATAAATATGTATATGTGTGGATGTATTGATGTAGATGTGTGTATATGCTTATATGTGTGACGTCGCCTCGTTGGGAAGCATGTCTTCTCGGTTGGATGAGGGACGGCTTTGTGTTTATGATTGGGTATGTATGATGTTAGGAATAG
>CANYBF012569731.1:0-11922 GCA_948192965.1 Dalechampia spathulata | reverse complement strand
CGCATGATGGTGTGATGAAAACATATTTTGAAATAAAATGGATGCATATGATTGTGTATTGATATTACCTTGGTTATAATGATATAAACTATGTGTGACTACTATAATAATTTACTGTAGTAAAAAAATATTTACTGTAGTTAAAAAAAATAAATAACAAAAAAAAATAAAAAAATAAATTTATCTAAAACATGTATAGATCATTTGTAGAATATTTAATGATTTCCTTGCTTAGGGAATTATTAACTGTTCTACGGGAGCGTGTTACACCGGGTTAGGGTGTGACAATAGGGGCAAAATGCTATATGTGTGGCATATAGCACTATATGCTACGCACATAGCGAAAAAAAGACATTTGGTCAGGAGCCTTCTTGGGACCAAATGGGAAGTGTGCCATAGTATACAATGTCTTAGCACATAAAATGATGCTTCTTGGGCATGGGATGCACATCCCAATGCAACCATAGTAGGCCCCACATGACAGGTTAAAAGGCTATGTGCTACACATATAGCACTATGTACACAACACATAGGCTGTGTATGGTAAACATAGCACTATGCGTGGCGCATATAGCCTAAAAATTTTCAAATTTTGAATTGAAAATTACATTTTTACCAAACCCTAATTTTCCCTATAAATATAAGGCTTGGGGTTTTGAAAAATCAGTCCAATATTTGCCAAAAATAGGCCAAACTCTGTTAAAATCACTTCCGAAAATAAATTAAGCACTTAATTAATTAATTTTCTAGGATTTTAGATACCAACTAGCACTAGTTAGGTCCCCAATCACGTTTTGAAGCAAGATTGTTGAAGAAAACCTACTACCATAAGGTAAATCTTCATTTTCCTTCCATTTTCTCCTAGTTTTTACCTAAATCCTTCAATTTTTAGCTTGATTTTGTGTTGATTAGCTTCAATCATGTTTTTTTATTATTAATGTTGTTTTACAATCAAAACTACATAAATATAGCTTCGATCTGCCTAGATCTGAGCTAGACCTCGCATTTTTGCAAAAATTATTCATTCTACCACTATTTTTCGGGCTATGTGCTGCACACATACACCTATGTGCACCACACACAGCCTATGTGGTGTACACATAGGCCCTAGATTTCACAGAAAATCAAATTTTCCCTCCGTTTTCTCCCATTTTCTCACCCAATATGATGAATCTAGCTTCATCATAGGCTTTTCCATGCCTCTGGTGTTCTAGATCTATCATATATTTTTCAGATCTAATTAATTTTAGCCTTAAAATTAATTATTCAAGTTAAATGCTCATTTACTTAATTTGAACACACGTTCATCCTTAAAACGGAGTGCCTCCTTCTTTAAACTTGCTGGAAATTATCTGTTGATCATTTTTTGCTAAAAAACTTGATTTTCCTTGAAATGTTTCTGCTATATGTGCCACACATTTACCTATGTACGCCACACATAGCCTATATATGGCACATATACCCTTCTGTTTTTCCAGACAACCCAATTTTGCTTCGGTTTTCATTCATTTTTGCTTCCGATATGATGTTTCCAGTAACATTACTGGATTTTCCATAGTCTTAATGTTCTGGATCTATCAAATATTATTTAGATCTAATTGATTTTAGCCTTAAAATTAATTATTCAAGTTAATTGCATAATTACTTGTTTGGATTGCAAAATAGAGGCCGATTCATACGCAAAATGAGGTACTACCTTCATTAAACTTGCATATTTTGGTCTGTAGATCATTTTTGTACTGATAAATTTGATTTTATTGTAGATTGGCTTTTGATGTGTGCCACATATCATGGTATGTACGTAGCACATTGCCTATGTGCTGAACATATAGCACTATGTACGCACGCATGTTCCCTGGAAATTTTTTGAAAAATTAGATTTTTTAATCTTTTTTCAACCTGAATTGATTTTTCCAGTAACAGTTGATATTTGGTAGTAAATCAAGTGTATTGGATCTATCAAAAATTAATTACATTTAATTAATTTTTACCTGAAAATTAATTTTGCATGATTAAATGCCTATTTTGACTCATGTAAATGTGATTTTTGATAAGATTGGATTCAAATTGGTTGAGTTGCTATCTCCAATTACTATTATGTGATGTTAGCATTTCTATTTGATTTTCCATGATCAAATAAAAATAATTTTACTTAAAATAATTTTTATTTTTACGATCTGGCTCATATATATTCATATGATTTGTTGCCAGAAATTTTTGGATTTTGACTTTTGGTTTATGCATTCACATGATATTGAACTAGTCAAATAAATCTTAAATTCATTTGCTAATAATGAATTTATTTATTTATTTTGCATATTAATCATTCATGCATTTTTGGCTCGTGCTACCCAAGAGGAAAAATCATCAGAGGAGGAAGGAACATTACTTAACATCCTAAAAGTGTTATATGCATGGAGATTTGTGTAATAGGATAGAATTATTATCGTTCTGTAATAATTAATCCCCTTAAATCTCGTGTGTATCCCCTATTTCTTCGATCCCTTTCACCGACCTCTATATTTTTATTCGTGGATGGTTTATTATATTTGCCATAATATATATGCCATATCATGTCACATGCCATGTCACTGCCACATCACACACTTCTATGCCATGCCATGCATATGCCATGCCATAACATATATTATCTCATATGCAAATACAATCCAAATACACCAATACGCAATGCAATATGCACAACTTGCCATGCTATATGCTAATATGCCATGCTATTATACTATGTCATATCATGCATATGGTATGTCATCCGCTTCACATGTCATGTATATGCCATGTCATTCACTTCACATGTCATGCATATGTCATGTCATTCATCTCACATGTCATACATATGCCATGTTATTATGATATTATTATTATGTCATGTCATGCATATGATATGTCATCTTATTATGTCATCACATCATATGTCATGCATATGCCATGTCATCCAAATGCCATTCTATATGCAACCATGCAATGCCAAATCACATGTCACACTGTGTGCTTACATAAAAGCTCGTATGCTTGCCTGCTTAGGATAATTGATTCCAACTATAATGGTAAAGTTAATTTTGGAAACTCATAGAAATAGATCTCCACCACCCGAACCCAATCTCTGAAGGGTTTAACTAGCACTCATGCTATGGGTCGGTTGGACCAATCCGGAACCATCTGGTGGTGACTCCTTTGTGACTCTTTTGAGTCCGTATCATTCCCCAAGGTAGACCCTCAGGAAGACTACGCTTTCACTCCAAGTGTGGTCCTTGGTCCTTGAGCATCATAAGCCTTGCTCTAGGCTCCGGCAGAAACTGGCGCTCACAGTGGCAACTCCACTAGGGACATCATGGTGAAAGAGCGGTGGCATCTAAGAGTTTCCATATCAATTTTCCCATCATAGTTGGATTAATTGTATGCATCACAACACTAGTCCATGTCTGCATACACCACCCTGGTCTTGTGTCAAAACTGGTGATTTTGGGTGAATTAGTACCTTGGACTCCATTCGACTCCTTGGAAAAGCAAATCTGCCTTCACCACTCGCTGCACCGTATTGATAACCGTCGATGATTCCTGATGGATAGACACTAGGTATAGTCCTATATTAATGATTCCATTTAATTGGATAGGTTATGGATAACGTGGTAGAGGACCTTAGCCTGTTCTCAAAATTGGACTAAGGCCCATGTAGCAAGCCTAGCAACATTCCAAACTAGGACCCTTATTGCATGCTATATGGATTTGTGCCTTATCATGTCAGTGGAATTGCATAGATCCGGCCTATTTTTCCTCCCATATATTGCTTTGCTAAGAGTCAAAATCCTTTCATGATTTCGTATGGTTGCATAACCTCATGCTTATTCCATGGGTGTACTCTTATCATAACAATATGATCATGCCCGTATTACTCTGCTAAGAGTCAAAATCCTTTCATGATTCTGTATGGTTGCATAACCTCATGCCTATTCCATAGGTGTACTCTTATCATAACAATATGGTCATACCCATATTGCTCTGCTAAGAGTCGGAATCCTTTCATGATTTCGTTTGGTTGCATAACTTCATGCCAATTCCATTGGCATTCACTTATCATAGCAATATGGCTAGGCCAAAATGCTATCGGGTTTTCATCATAATCCCTCATATGATTGAGCAATGATCAACCCTTTTGCTTGCCTTATTGAGAGAATCGCACCTTGAGTTCCCAATGTAGCTCCGGGCTAGTATCCCACCTAGGAAAAAAGAACTTGAACTGACCAATTCTCATGGAGGTATAAGGGTGGCAGGGAGCACTGCTGTATGCTATATGTTCGCTAACCATTTTCATGTTTTCTATCCAAACACACATACATGCATACTCGTGCAATCTTCTAACGGATTTTCTTTTATAGCTGTAATGTTGGATGTTTCCTAGCATAGGATACGCATACATCCTACATGACGCATCATGTGCACCCACACATATGCATACTAATTCACTTTATCGCAGCCATAACATTAGATGTTTCCTAGCATAGGTCACACATACATCCTACGTGTCACATCATGTACATCATATGCAACACCATATGCATACTCATGCATTCATGCTAACTCTCTCTATCATGTACAGACAACGTCAAACTCTTAGCATGCCAGAAATATTGCATCCTCATCTGACCCTCCTGCTCTGACACTAGATGAGACCATACTTGTTACAGTTTAGAAACTCATTGACCAGTCAATGGCCAAGCTCCTGGCCGATGACTTCAAGACTCTTTTGCAACAACAGATCCGGGAGGCTCTTAGTCCTGCACAATTCATCACCCCACCAGCTTCGATGAAGGAAAAGGGGAAGGGTGTTAATCTGTATAGCATGGAGACTGATGATGATGTCTCGCTCCATATGCATAATGTTCAGAAGTCTAAGGCCACTATCTTAGAGCAGAAGATAGAACAGCTGTAGACTATCATGAAGACCAAAGGCATGGAGTCTAACCTGGACTTTGATGAGTTCTCTATTTGAGCTATCAAAGGGCTGCCTACCAAGTTCAAACTCCCTGATGTTCCCAAGTATAGTGGAGTTGGGGACCCAAAAAATCATTTGAAGACTTACACCATGATGATGAGCACTACATACCTATCAAATAATCAGTTAGTCTAACTCTTCTTCATCTCCTTGGAGGGACTAGCGCTAGCCTAGTAACATAATTTGAACAAGGCAACCATGGCCGAGTGGAAGCCCCTCTATACTACATTCTACAAACAATATGGGTTGAAGTCCCGATTTCATGTAAACCTGATGGATTTGGAAATGGTTAAGCAAAAAACCAATGAATCCTTTATGGATTATTTCAGTTGCTGGATGGATAAAGTTGTACGGGTCAAACAGAAGCCATCTGAATCTGATATGATCAACAAGCTTATTATGGGATCACTGCTACTTTACTAGGATAAGTTAAAGTATCAGACGTTCCACACTTTCGAGGATATCTACTCTGTTGGCCAGCGGATCGAACAAACCGAGGGAAAGAAAAAGGAGCATTCCTTCATTAAACCCAAAACCACCACATACACTCAAACACAATAAAAGCTACACTACATCAATGCCCTACAAACACCAAGTCCCATACTCTAAAACACTACCCTATCCAGAAGATTCTCAGATCTTAAAATGCCACTTTCCAAGGTTTTTGGGCGTCTTGTCAAAGCCAAACTCATCAAACCACTTGAACCAAACTTCACAACACCACCCTAGTCTCGATGGACACCAAGACTTACTGCCACTATCACTAGCATCACAGCCATAATACTGATGACTGCCACTCTCTTAGGCGGGTCATTTAAGATCTCATCAACTCTGGTGAACTTGAAGACCCTGAGAAATCAAAACCATCAACCAAAACAAACTCGTTGCCTAACTACCATAAAGCCAACCACACATACATGCTCCAATCAAGGTTGCCAAAATCCTTGGTTCTTAACTCTTTGTCTTCCTTCAATAGTAAGGAGGTTACTAAACTACCTACCATTACCTTTCGATCAGGTAGTAGATTTGATATTGGTGCTATTGACATATGGTATGACAGTTCAGAGGATGAGTCTGCAGTTACTTAAGACACCTCTAAATTTGAACCATCAAAGAAGCAAGCTTCTAAGAAAGGTAAGTCGGCCGAGACTTCCAAGGCAGCTAAGCCAACACTAAAATCGCCCAAGCAGCAGACAGGGTTAGGTGCTAACAAGATGTCCTCTCGAGTCCGCAACATGACTCGTAGTGGTAAGGTGTTCACTCCTCCCAACCTTGGGAAGAGGCCATAAGCTTCTAAAAAGCTGATTGAGGCTAGACCCACTAGGGATAAGGCTGGTCCAAGCAATATTCTAGCTCCATAACTAGCTGATCAGACTGCTCAGCTTGATAATGTTGTTGTCAAGTAGCTGAAGAAGACACAAGCTAACATTAGCATCTGGGACTTGATGCTATCCTCCGAACAGCATCGATGGGCCATCGTTGAAGCACTCTCAAGCATGAGAATCTCTCCATCTACTTCCACCTTCAGTATGAAGAGTCAGCTAGTAAACTGGGAATTACCATCTAGCATGATCACTTTCTTTGACGTAGATCTATCAGCCGAGGGTATCCACCATAACAAAGCACTCTTCATCAGGGTGAATATCATGAACTTCTCCACCCCCTATGTTATGGTGGATGACTGTTCTGACATCAATATCTGCTCATTCAAGGTACTGCCCAAGCTTGGGGTTTAACTTTTAGACTTGAAGCCATGCAAGACTATCATCAGAGCATATGATGAGTCTAAAAGGGAGGTTACTGGTACCTTCACCGCTATTATCACTATTAAGCCAATTAAATCAATGGTGGAGTTTACTGTTCTTGACATTATGGTGTCTTTTACATTGCTATTGGGCCGCCCGTGGTTCCATCCCCTAGGAGGTGTGCCATCCACCTTACACCAGAAGATCAAGTTCCCACATAATGAAGGTGTGGTTACTATTACTACTGATGATGAGGTTGCTCTAGCCTACATCAAGGAAGATATCCCTCTCATGACTGGGTTTCAGATCACTACCATCAAAGAACTTAAATCATACTCATACTAACTGAGTCACGCTATAGAGAGGATGATGCAACTGATGAACTTTATGCCTAGCATGGGTTTAGGCTGGTGCCAGCAGGGCTTGGTAGAGTTCAACATTCCTATAGCAATGTGGGAAGAAAGGTACTACATTAGGTTCAATCCCTACACTTCAGACAAGCCAGAAGAGTGTAAGATGGTTCTCTCCATCTAGAGAGAGACACAACATGACCATACTTTTGAGTTGCCTAACTTGGATGATTTCCTTGATCAGCAGTTTGCCATCTTTGATGATATCTGTGACCTATTAGCCTTGACGGTAGCCAAGAAAGCCACTACTACTTCCTTCACCATCAGGCATGATGATGCTTTTTAGATCTTTGGTGATGTTGTTGATCTCATCACCGATTGCCTGGAGCCAAAAATCACTATAGTCGCTACATTGGGAGCCAAGCTGCAGAGCTTGAACATGGAAGACTTGCTACTGCCAAAGGTCTATAAAGATATTGCTACTTTGGTGGATAGCACCTTTCAGGAGCTGTTGTATGAGGACACTGATGTCCCTATTTCTATTTATTTGATGATGTAATTCCAAATAAGTATAATGCAATGAAGAATAACTTTGCTTATGTTTGCGATGTGTATTCTGATAGCATTGTGCATGAACATGAGCATTACATGAGCATTTTTGATATTAACGCATCATGCATTGAAAATTTTAACATTAACACATATGATAAGCCATGTCTACTCTAGATTGCATCAGACTTAACCTCTGAAGAGAGAACATAAATAATCATCACATTGAAAAAGCATATAAAAGCTTTTGCTTTAGCCTATGAAAATATGCTGGGTGTCGATAGATCCATCGTGGAACACAGAATTCCAACCAAGCTAAGGTTCAAGCTAGTTAAGCAGAAACTACGGTGCCTCCAACCAGAATGGGATTAGAAGGTCAAGAAAGATGTCTAGAAGTAGTTAGATGCCAAATTTCTAGAGGTGGTCGACTATCCAGAATGGTTGGCCAATGTCATTCTAGTTCCCAAGAAATACGGCAGGGTCAGAGTCTGTGTAGACTATAGGAATCTGAATAAAGCATGTCCAAAGGATGACTTTCCTTTGCCCCATATCAATGTGCTAGTCAATAGTCCAGCTGTTAGTGCTATGTACTACTTCATTGATGGATTCTCTAGGTACAACTAGATCCTTATGGGAATTACAGATAAGGTGAAGACAGTTTTCATCACAGAATAGGGGACCTACTTCTATAAGGTCATGCTCTTTGGCTGGAAGAATGCAGGTGCTACCTACCAATAAGCTACAATAACCTTGTTGCATGATTTAATCCATAAGGAAGTTGAAGTCTATGTGGATGATATGATGGTGAAGTCTCCCACCAGGGAAGAGCATCTAGTTGCTCTTGATAGATTTCTCACACGCGTTGAGAAATATGGACTCAGGCTGAACCTAAAGAAATGCACATTCAGGGTGACATCTGGCAAGATGTTAGGTCATGTTGTTAGTTAGAGGGGTATCGAAGTAGATCCTGATAAGGCAAAGTCGATCATTGAGATGCTTATTCCAAGAACTAAGATTGAAGTCAGAGGATTCTTGGGACAGCTCCAATACATCAGCAAATTCATTGCCAAGCTTACTACCATGTGTGAACCCATCTTTAAGCTTTTGAGGAAGAATTAGCCTATGATTTGGGATGAGAAATGCCAGCTTGCATTTGAGAGGGTGAAGCATTACCTCTCTAACCCATCGATCTTACAACCACCTTAGCTGCGAAAACCATTACTACTCTATCTAGCCTTAGAAGAGGAATCAGTAGGCGCTATGATGGCTCAGGAGAATAAAATCATAGTTGAACATACTATCTATTATTTGAGTAAGAAGCTACTGCCAACTGAATACAAATACAACATTGTTGAGAAGCTATGCATGGCTATAATCTGGGTCACTAAGAAACTCAGACACTACTTCCAATCATACCAAGTTCAGGCAATCTTTAAGGTTGAACCTATGAAGTACTTGTATATAGCTCTTTTACTGGTAGGGAAACTCTCCAAGTGGCTGATCCTGTTATCAAAGTTTGATGTATAGTACATCATGACTAAGGTGATCAAAGGTAAAGCAATTGCTAAATTCTTAGCATCCAGGCCGATGGATGACTCTGAGACCTTTGAACTACACTTTGACGGTGCAGTCAACAGAAGAGGTGTTGGTATAGGAGTTATGCTAATCACTCCTGAAAGTGAACTCATTATGCTTCCAAAGCGACTGAGCTTTCTAATCACCAATAATATGGCTGAGTATGAAGCATGTCTGTTCAGGCTAGAAGCATTGCTAATGATGGATGCCCAAGATATACAGATATTTGGTGATTTGATGCTTGTCATTCACTAATCCAAGGTCGAGTAGGAAGTCAAAAAGGAAAGACTCAAACATTATGTTGAATACATGAAGCTCATGGTTTGCAATTTTAGCTCATGCCAATTCATTCACATGCTGCATGAAGAAAATTAGATGACCGATGCTTTGGTCACACTGGCTTCAGTTTGTGAGCGATCACAGAGTCAAGTTCAGCATGTATTCATCGAGCAGTCGAGGACTCCTTGCTATGAGGGAGAATGGGTTATGGCACTAGACTAGCCAGACGTGATCCCATGGTATGCAGATATCATGAAATTTTTTAAAACCAGTGCCTATCTGGAAGAAGCCAACAAGACTAATAAGCTAGCCCTACGAAGACTAGCAGCCAAATTTACCTAGCATCAGGATGTTCTCTACAAAAGAATAGTAGATGGTCTACAACTTTGGTGCATATTGAGGAAGGAGATTGAATCAATCATGGAAATGGTACACGCTGGTGTATATAGACCCCACATGAATGGGTTCGTGCTTTACAGGAAAATTCTACACCAAGGATATTTCTGGCTCACCATGGAGACGACTGCATACAGTTTGTACGGAGATGCCATGAGTGCCAGATTCATAAGGATCTAAGTCACATACTGCCAGTCGAATTGCAGAATTTGATAATGGCTTGGCCATTCTTAGCTTGGGGAATTGACATCATGGGTGAGATATATCCTAATGCTTCTAACGGACATCGATACATACTAGTGGTTGTTGATTACTTCTCTAAGTGGGTGGAGGCTGAATCCTACAATAAACTGGGGGCAAAGCAGGTCGCCAAGCTCATAGAGAAAAATCTCATATGTAGATATGGGATACCACATCACTTGGTGTCTGATAATGGAGTACAGTTCCAGGGCCAAATGATTGATTGGCTAGAAAGATATGGGATCGAGCACAACCGATCTTCTCCATATCATCCTCAAGCTAATGGGTAGTAGAAGCGGCCAATAAGATGATCAAATGGATCTTGGCCAAGACAGTACAAATTTATAAAGATTGGCATGAGCAATTGCTATTTGCCTTATAGGGTTACAGAACCACTATAAGGACTCCTACGGGTGCTACCCCTACTATTTAGTTTACATAATAAAAGCCGTCTTACCAATTGAAGCGGAGCTGAAGTCACTCTATGTTATTCTAGAATCTTAGTTGCCAGAAGTTGAGTAGAAAAAGGCCAGGTACAAATAACTGGTCACCATTGATGAGAAGCGGCTAAAGGCTCTCTATCATCTACAGTTTTACAAGAAGTGCATGGTGAACGCATTCAATAGAAAGGTCAAGCCTGTTGCCATACAGGGAGGTAATTTAGTTCTAAAGCAAGTCAGACTAGCTGTCTGTGACCCTCATGGAAAGTTCAAACCTAACTAGGAAGGCCCATTCCTAGTTAAAAAGATCCTCCCCAAAGGCATTGTTTGCATCTCAGATTTAGAAGGCAATGAATTCTCAGAACCCATTAACCTTGACTAGCTGAAGAAGTACTTTGTCTAGAGCAAAGGGCAAAAGAAAAGCAAAATAAAAAATGAAAAGCCTAGTGAACTAAAAACCTACATAGGCAGTTCATGCAAAAATTAAGGTAAAATGAAAAATATTTGCTCAATGAGTTGAAAATCTGCTCGGAGAACTCATGCAAAAGTTAGAGCTCTTAAAAGCAAAAGGAGAGCGTTAAAATAGTTGATTAGAAAATCTCGCATAAGGCTGGTCGATAATAGAGGTTAAGTTTGATGCACATCAGAGAACTTTTGTGTTAGTTTTAACATTTTTCATGTAAATGTTTTAATCTCATTAATGCAAATGAAACACATGTTCATAAACTTGGCTATAAGAAATACAAATCTCAAACGAAAAGCATTATCATCCTTTATTACATATTATTGCTTAATAATCTCTCGTAGTACAGGATTCAAGCGTGGTGCAACATCTATAGCTTATACTCATCATCTGTGGCAGGTCCAGCTCCAAGAATCTCCATCAGTACGATTCAATGACAAGGCCAAGTCCTCTCCACATGCTCCATAAAGCGAGGCACCAGCCTTCCTCCCTCAAATTCTGTCAGTCGAGGTATAGTCTGTTGATGGCCATACTAATGACGGATCCTAGTAGGACTGTAGTGCATGCAACGTCTGAATCTCGATAGTGGAATAAAATCTATATAGGTCATTTGATGAGGTAGATTTAGGTGTGTGATAAGGATGATAGTAAAAGTAATGATTGCTACAGAATTTAAATCTCCCAGTCTCTAGGACTTAGTATAGAGGAAGAAGGATGTCGAACACAGGGAATTGTTTTATTTTATTCATTCATATGAAACATTGTAAATTTCCAATTCTTTATTATGTCACATTAAGTTTGATAAAAGTTATGATAAAAGTAAAATATGATTCTTTAAATCTTAATTAACTAAGTCAAATATGAATAATATTTA
>CANYBF012569030.1:0-10000 GCA_948192965.1 Dalechampia spathulata | reverse complement strand
AACATTCAAACAAACTAGCACAAACCTGCAATTTCCTTTCCTTTAAAATTCATTGGTAGTATATGAAGATTTTCCATTGAACCACCTAATTCATAAATCAATATTCATCTTTAATTAATAGTTTGGATTCCATTATTAATAGTTTATTATCCATATGTAGCAATCCATAAACCATTGTAATCAATCAATCACTTAAACACATATCAGTTCAATTAACTTAATATATCATAATATTACTTAGGAAATCATACTAGCATTTACAATTGTATCCACTATTCTTATTATCTATATTTGTTATCATATAATATAAACTAAATTATAACATATATGATATCAACTTAATAAAATCTTCATACCATTGAAAGTTGAACTTATTAAACTTTCACCATCATATTATAAAACTCCTTTCATGAAATAATCATTTCTTATTTTAAACCATAATCTTATATAATTATTTTCTTACCTATTCCCTTATTACTTAACCAAACATGTATTCTTTTAATAAATAATTGATATCAAAATACAAAGTATAAGAACAGTTGATATTATAGCATAATACATCAGTATATTTGATAAACATTAGACTTATTTAACTTCTTAATATATCTTATTCATATACTAATCCTGTTGTCTAATATAATCCAGTAACATTTAATACATCTGTTAATACTGATCAATATCATAACTCATTAGAAAATAATTTAGATATCATATTCTTCTTATACTTACCCCTTAATATCGTTGTTATTAAATCATTTAATAAATAATACATTAAACTTACTTTAATATTCATATGCCTTTCAAATATTCATACCAACATCCACTTTTAGTCATAATCACATATCACACACTTAACACTTCACATAACTATTTCCATTAAACACGCCACATGTCCTTATATTATTCATTAAGATATTCGAATCATACATTTAATTAAAACACCTATAAGACCGTATATCATCATATAACACCAATTCACTTTAACACTTCATTTCAGTCAATAAAAGTCAAATCTATGTAAACACTTTATACCATTTATGAATTAATTCATTAAACTTCTTATAACACTCATCATACTTAATTTAATGATCTACTTAGTTCTTAAACATAAGATTGCCATAAACTTCATGTCATATTTCACTTTTATCTTCCATTTAAATCAACATATATAGATCTTAATTAAACCATTTCATATCATTATTAATCACTTTATTAAGGCTTCTAATAACACTTAATATACTTAATTTATTAATCATTTAAGCCTTTAATCTTATTATGGCCACATACTTCACTTAATGTCCATTAAATCATTTAAAAGTACATCTTAAGTCTATGAACTTTAAAAATGTCGTATGCTACTTCCTTAATACAGTTAAAGACTTTAATTTTAATTCAATTCTTAAGTTACAGAATTAGCCCATGCTTAACAGAAATCATTTTACATAACTTTTAATCATATGAACTTACTATGAAGATTTAACCATAGATCATCAAATTAATCATCTTATATCTTAAGTTTTATGATTTTCTTAAGTGTTAATCTTCTATTTTTAACAAATTCCTTCATTAATATATTAGATCTTACCAAATCCTTTATCATTTTTCTTAAAACCATTCAGCCATGCATGGAAATCCATCAAATACACACCCACACAATACACAACCATTTTATTTCAGTGCTTTTACATCACTAATCATCTAAAGCTTCAAATCAAAGACTAAAACTACTAGATCAACCATAAACCATTCACCATATCATGAACTACACATAAAATACATGGATCTACTAGATCTACTACTAATATATACTCACGAATGCTCATCTTAAGCAAAATAACAAAAATCCATACTAAAACTTGTCTCAAACTTGATCTATCAACGGATCTAAAAGGATCTTCATTCCTTGATTCCTTTAAGCTTGATCTACATCTTTTACACACAAGCATGTACTTTAAAGTGTTAGATTGGATAAATAAAATATGAAGTAGATGTTTAAATAAGTTACGGCTTACATATGAAAGTTATGGATCTAGTGATTTTGCTCTTCAAACTTGAATAATAAGAAGAAGAAGTTTCAATCATCACTTTAATGAAGAAAAACAAGAAGCTTTTCTGCCAAACTTTGAAGAATATGCATGAACCTAGTTTGAACTTGAAGTTTGAAATGAAAAGAAGTAAGAAATGATGTATATCTTCAGCTTCTTTAAAGGATATGCTTCGGCCTTGACTTAAAAAATGGAGAAATGAAGATGCTTCAACTAAGTCTTGAAATATACATGCAGAACTATCTTAAGACTTAGAGTTTGAAGAGAAAGGAAGAAGATTAAGAGGTATATTTCGGTTATTATGGTGAAGAAAGAAGAAAATATGAAAAAAGTAAGAAGGAAATGGTGGAAAGAAGAAGACAATAGAGAATA
The DNA here is from genome assembly GCA_948192965.1 of Dalechampia spathulata. Classification (NCBI taxonomy): domain Eukaryota; kingdom Viridiplantae; phylum Streptophyta; class Magnoliopsida; order Malpighiales; family Euphorbiaceae; genus Dalechampia; species Dalechampia spathulata. Next base: position 7,583 of record CANYBF012569030.1, on the reverse strand, counting down.
GAGAGGATATTAGGTTCGATCAATGTAAAGAATGAGGGAAAATGAGAGTTATATTGAAAGAAAGAAAGAAAAACCGTATGGAGAGTGTGTAACACATAGAGTGGTTTCATTGTAACAACTATGCACCTTACCATACTTGATTATAGCCCTTAAGTCATATTAATACATATAATTATATGTATGCAATTCAAATTCCACAAATCAATTCCTTTTTATATGTATTTTATACTATACTTTATCCTCCAATACTCATTTATTCATATTATAATATCCTCCATCTTTTTCCACTAACTTAGTATACTAATATTATATTTTCTCTCTCCATCCACTAACACATATTCTCATTCCACTTTCACATTTACCTATCCCACTATACATAAAATATAATAACTTAAAACTTCACTAACACATTTACCTATCCCACTATACATAAAATATAATAACTTAAAACTCCACTAACACATTTACCTATCCCACTATCAATAAAATATACTAACCTAATATCCATTTACTTCTTATTTCATATACATATTTATTTACTTACCTACTTACATACATATTATTTAATTCATTTTCTTATTCAAATATTATAATATTATATCCTACCATTTCATCACATGTCAAAATAATATTTAAATACTATTATCACATACTTATATTAATACATTACTAATACACTTATACATTACTTATACTCATTTATACATTCCAATATACCAAAACTATATATACATATAAATATTTATGCTCATAATACTTGCATTATTCAATTATACATTTATAATCCTAGATTCATCTTAATACTTTATATTCTTATATAATTTACATACGTACCTTTTTATTTATGAATATACGTATGTTCAATCAATTACCACACTTAATTTTTTTACGTGTTCTCTACATCGAATTCATCAAATTATCATCGTTCAGTGAATCCGTATTCAGTGGTTTCATCAATTAACCTCATATTAACATCATAACATAAATCACATATCACATCTTTTTTTTTCAAATCAATCACATATATCATAATTTCATGTCATCATCCTAATTATAACAAATGGAAAGCAATGTACACCAATCATAACATCAATATAGTGTATGCTAAAAATGAGGATGTGACATTACCATGCTTGCATAAAGATTCAAAATGTATTTTGAAAAAGATGATAAGTTTTTGAAAAGAAGAGGTAAAAAGAAGTTTCAACCAAAAGATGAGCTACACTCAAAGAAGGAATAATAAAGAGTAGTGTACTATGAATGCAATGAGGCCGGACATATCAAAACCAAATATCTGAAATTGAAGAAGAAAGATTCAAAGAAAAAAAAAAGGCTATGGTGGCTACATGGAGTGATAATGACACTTCTAGTTCAAAATTTGAATTCAAAGAAAAAGAAGCAAATATATGTTTTATGGTAAAAAATGATAGTGAAAGCGAAAGTGAGCATGATAAACAAGAGGTAAATCATTCATCCTTGTCTTACCATGAGCTTGAAAAAGGTTTTGAATAATTGTTTTTTGAGTTTTCAAAATTGGGTAAAAATTATTTTTGTTTGAAAAAGGATTTTAAATATATTAAAGAAGAAAATTATATTATGAAAAATAAGAAAGAAAAATTTGAATATGAAATAAGCAAGCTAGTTTGAGATAATAACATTTGAAAAAGGATTTTGAAAACCTAAATAATGAAAAAGATGTTTTTAGATTAAGATTGGAAGTTCTTAAAGGAAGACAAGTTTATCATGATTCATATGTTTCAAATTGAAGAAAAGAAAATATTTTTTAAAAAGAATATTTTCTTATAATTCAAACATAAGGAAGAAAATATTTTTTAAAAAGAATATTTTCTTATAATTCAAACATAAGGTATTTTCATTGTGATTATTATGGGCATTATTCTTACTTTTATGGTTTTAAGAAAGGTAGCTTGAAAGCTAAAAAGGTTTGGGTGCCTAAAGGAACTTAAACTAACATTAACATGAAAGGACCTAACACACATTAGATATCTAAAAATAGCTAGCCAAATTATAGGTTTGCCTAACAAGTGAGGACAATAAAAAAAATGGTACATGAATAGTGATTGTTCAAAGCATATGACTAGTGATAAGAGCAAGTTCACCAGAATAATGATTAAAGTAGGTGGCAATGTAAGCTTTAGAGATAAAAGCAAAACAAAGATCAAATTATTAGAAAAGGAGATATTGGATCAACACCTTGTATTAAGGATATCCCATTGGTCAAAGGATTGAATTTCAACCACCTAAGTGTAAGTCAATTATGTGACAAAGGTAAAAGAGTTATTTTTGAATCTACTCATTATGAAGTTCAAGATGTACATGATAATTAATTCTTTGATTCATTTTGATTTACTCTTTATTAATAATTTTTTGAATCCCATATATATTATTACTTTAATCATATTAATTCATTTTTGAATCTCTATACGTGAAATTCCCTCAACACTTGAAGATATTTTTGTTTTTTTTTTGGATAATTCTTGATATAGTTTCTTATTTTTTGATTTTTTTTATAAACCCTTAGAATAATGTTTTGGTTGAGCAAACCAAAGAGAATGATAACACACTATTTATTAGTAAGAGACACGATAATGTTTATTTGGTCAATTTAGAAGACATAAATGATAAGTGCTTGATTTTGTTTCATCTTGATAGTTAGTTATGACATCATAGACTAGATCATGCGAGCATGAATTTGATTTCAAACTTTCAAAAAAAACCTTGTTAATGGTTTTCCAAAATTAAAGTTTTAAAAAGATCATGTTTGTAGCGTATGTCAACTTGGTAAACAAACTAAAAATTCTTTCAAAAGTAAGTATATGATTTCTACATCCAAATCTTTAAAACCATGGAAAGGATTTTAAGAATAAACCCTTTAAGGATTATTGTAATGAACATGGGATTACTCATAATTTTCAACTGCAAGGACCCATAATAGAATGGAGTGGTATAAAGAAAGACTCATACTTTACAAGAAATGATAAGGACTATGCTTAGTAAAAATAGCTTACCAAAATAATTTTGGGCCAAAGCAATCAACACATCATGCTACATTCTTAATCATGCTCTAGTAATTTTTATTTTGAAAAAGATACCATATGAATTGATTAAAGGTAGAAAATCAAATGTAAGTTATTTCCATGTATTTGGTTATAAATGTTTTGTGTTGAATAATGGTAAAAATCAGCTTGATAAATCATATGAAGTAATATTTCTTGGTTATTCTAATTAAAGTAAAGTATATAGAGTGTTTAATTAATGTACTATGGCTGTTGAAGAATCTATTCATGTGATTTTTTATGAAGCTAATCAGACTCTACCTATTAGAGATTATATTGATGATGATTATACAGAAAATAACATTAGCATACAGGAAAATTAGTGTACTATTTTGATGAAAGAATAAAATTAGTCAGTTAATTTTCTTAATAAATAGCAAAGTGTAGAATAAATGGTTGAAAAACACAATATTCCTAAAGAGTGGAAATATCATAGGAACCATACAAAGGAAGACATGTTGACTAACCCATCCAAGAAGATGATGACAAGATCTCAAATAAGAATCTTATTAGGAACATGGCTTTCATATCTTAAATTGAACCAAAATATGTGATTGAAGCATAAAGTGATGAAAGTTGGATCAATACAATACAAGAAAAATTAAATCAGTTTGAAAGAAATAAAGTATGGACACTTGTTTCCAAGCCAAAGGATCATATAATTATTAGAATAAGATAAGTGTTTCAAAATAAGCTTGATGAGAGAGGCAATGTGGTTTGAAATAAAGCAAGGTTAGTTACTCAAGTTTAAAACCAAAAAGAAGGTATCAATTTTGATGGGAATTTTGCTCTAGTTTCTAAACTTGTAGCAATTCGACTTTTATGTGTATTTGCATCCTATAAAAATTTCATGCTTTATCAAATGGATGTGAAAAGTACATTTTTGAATAATTTTATAAATAAGAAAGTTTATATAAAATAAACTCATGGTTTTAAAGATTTTGAAAAACTAAATCTTGTTTTTAAACTAATAAAAGCATATGGTCTTAAGCAAGCCCTTAAAGCTTAGTATGATAAAATTACTACATTTTTGTAGGAAAATTATTTTACAAAAGGTAAAGTTAATATAATTTTATTTACAAAACATCATAAGCATGACATTTTTATTGTTCAAATATATGTTGATGACATTATCTTTGGATCAACTAATAAACTTATGTGTAAGGATTTTGCAAGTTTGATGAAAAAGGAATTCAAAATAAGTATGATAAGAGAACTCACATTTTTCCTTAGATTGCAAATCAAATAAAGTAATGAAGGAATTTTAATCAATTAAGCTAAGTAAACAAAGGAACTTTTGAAGAAATTCAAAATGAATAATGTGAAAACTTGTGGAACTCCTTGAGTCCAATGGTGAATATTGAGAAAGATGAGAAATGTAAAAGTATGGATATCAAGATGTATAAATGTATGATCGGATCACTACTTTATTTGACTGCAAGTAAACCTAACATTAACTTTAGTATGTGTTTGTGTGCAATATTTCAAGCTAATCATATGAAGTCATATTTAGTTACTATTAAAAGGATTCTTTGGTATCTTAATAGTACTCAAGACTAAGGTATTTAGCATTCTTAAGATACTTCACTTGATCTAGTTAACTATAGTGATGCAGATTTTATAAGAAGTAGAGTTGATCAAAAAGTACTTGTGGGATATGTCAAGTTCTTGGTCATTATCTCATTTCATGGTTTAGCAAGAAGCAAACATCTATGGCATTGTCAACAACCAAAGCCAAGTATGTTTTAGCCAAAAGTTATATGGCACAAGTTATATAAATAAAGCAATAATTAGAAGATTATAATTAAAATATGCAAATATTCCAATTTATTATGACAACATAAATGTAATTAACTTATCAAAGAATCTTATGCAACACTCAAGGATAAAACATATTCAAAGAGGCGACATCAAAGTAATTTTTGTGCCTATCAAAAAATAACTTGCTGATATTTTAACAAAACCGTTAAATGAGTATTGATTTGTATATTTAAGAAGATAACTTGGTGTGTGCATTTTTAATTCATGATTTAAAGGTATAATATGTCTAAAGCATTATAGTTTATGTTTTAATCATATATATATTTCATTAAAATTATGTATGATTTTAGCATGTTATATAGGTCTTTTAGCATTCTAATCTTAAATTTTGCGTGTGTATTGTGTGTGTGTGTGTGTATATATATATATATATATATATATATATATATATATATACACACACTTATATATTTTCTACTTAAAATGTTTTTTGATATATTTATATATATTTTTGGTAAAAGTATGGCTTATATATTTGATTTTCTTAATTTATAGCTTTTTGAAATATTTTTGACTAATGCCTTTTTTATGTGATTTATAAGAGATTTATTGCTATCTTTGGAAGACCCTTATATTTATATTTTTCAAATTTATTTTCTTATTTATCCCATAAAAAGAAAAACACAATTAATCAATTCATCACTCTTAAATTTTCTTTATTTCTCTCATGTAAACTTAATCCCAAATTGAAATCACTCTTCTCAAATCACAATATCAAAGAAGAAAAACATCAAATCACCATCTTTACAAAGTAGAGAGAAGAAAGTAATGCTAGAAGAATTAGAGATTGCCTTCTCTTTATAAAAGATTATCCCAAGCAAAGCTATCAACTAAAAGGATTTTTCAGACTGATTTTGGCATATGGAAAATCTTTAGGATATGGAAAATCTTATTAAAGTATAGTGATGGGAGTTGTTCTTATGTTTAAATGAACTTGTGTGCAAATAACTTGTAAGATAATTTTATCGTTCATTAATTGTGATTTTTGAGGATGAATTTTGTAGGTTTTAGATTCAAAGAAGGAACCTAATACTTACTACAAAAGATATTGGCCAAGCTTATAGAATTCCTAATGAAGGAATTAAAATCAATAAAAGAAAGGATCTTTAAGAGATTGATGGCTATGATGAGTTGGAAGTAATGAGACAGATTTCAAGAAACAAAGATATCATAACAAGAGATCAAATTAGTGCATTAATTTTGAAAGATAAGTTTTACATTTTACATAAAATTCCATCACACATTATCTTGCCTAGATTGGGCAGTTTTACCTATATTAGTGACTTGGAGATTTGTATAATATGGTACACTGTTAATCAATCCTTTAAATCTCTATCATCTGATTATATCTTTGATGAGTAATGTGACAAAAATAAAACATTTTCCATATGGAATATTTTTTTATTTTTTTATTCAGGCATTTTAAGTTGAAGCTAGATAGTGAAATGTTTAGTAATCTTTTGAAAGGGAATGTGCTAAATGTCCAGTTTGTCAAGAAAATAAGAAAGAAGGAGAAGGAGAAACAACCTAACAATGTTGGCATAGATAAAGTTGTTCAAAAGTCAAAATATATTTTATAAAGTAGAATGTGGTTGCTAGTGAAAATGAACATTTGATTGAGATATTGATTTCCTTGAAGAAGTTACCAGAGTCCTTACTAAGTGCTTTAAAAATTCAATTTCCTCTTAACCATTTCACTATGCTTGTTTTTGAATTACTAATGAGTATTGTTGTCTCGAAATTAAAGCATGTTGTTGCTCCTAATGTTACAGCTACTCAAGCCATAAACAATGTTGTTAAAGAGCTAAAAGGATTAGGAGTCTTATTGGATTATGTATATAATGAACCATAATAGAAGGAAACTAAAGTAAAACCAATAAAAGATGTAGAACTAATCATTCAAGAGCTACATAAAGATGAAGAGGATCCTGAGGCTGATAAATATGCCTTGACAACAAAGACATTATCAAAATTAAAAGGAAAATAGCCAGCTAAGGAACAAACTGAAAGGGCAGAAGCTAAAGAAACATAATTTAACTCAGATGATAATGAAGATGATATGCAACTTACCCTCAAACCTTCCATAGCTTAACATGTTTGAAGAAGGATGACAAGGTCTTTTTGTATCATGAAGACAAAGCCTATACCATTTGGAGTGCCTGGAAGTTAATCTAACTCATATTCTCTACATTCGCTTGCTATTTTTATTGCTTCTATTCCCTATTTCTTTAGTATTATTATCATATCCATACTTACTACCATTATTTTAATTACGATCATAATTATGCCTGGTTATATTTTTGATTTTAGTGATTAAAGTCATTAGCATAATCAATGATTTATTAAATAAGGTTAATAATTTAATATTTAAATTATTTTATTTTTTTTATAAATATCTACATTTTTTGATATTGTATAAAAATATAATTGTCACATCCAGCCCACACCTGGAGTAACATACTCCCATAGCATGAGTATCAATCTCCCCTAAAGAAACCGCTACTCATACTACAAGGGATTCGTCATCGAAAAGGGCTATTTCGTTCCTATAGGTACACATCTCTGTATGTAATGGTGATAAGCATATCAGCATGGCGTCTATTAGTAATACATATCATACCTTGGAAATTCATTCATTCTTATAATTCAGATTGGCAACCTCTCAGTTATATTATATATACATGA
>CANYBF012568512.1:0-17018 GCA_948192965.1 Dalechampia spathulata | reverse complement strand
CCAGTGAGATTTCATATGGATGATTAATCTATGTCTGTGAAATATATCTCACTCATATCAGTAGTGCAAGTATCCTTAAGACTTGAGATAACAAAGTTATCTTAATTATGGATCATTATGTTTTGACTCCTATGTTTTATTCCTCCATAGGAGGCATTCATAACTTGGAGATTGGATATAATGTGAAGTAGTTGAAGGTATTTATTTATCAATAAAGTATTTATTTATCAATAAAGGATTTATCACCCCAGATTAATTGTAGGGGTTTTATCTCATTGATTCATGTTACATCTTTATTCAGAGAATCTCTGGCTAGAGTGGAATGTCCATTAATGAATGAGTTCATAAGGACATTTTAGGAATAAAGATTATAGAACATGACACATCAATTTAGGGCATGATCTAACGCACTTGATTATGCATTGAGTTGACGTTAATCCATACTTAAACCTAAATGAGATAGTGAATGATGAAGGGAGTTTATTGCATGGGATCTGATATGGAAGGGTTGTAGTCAAACTTAAGACCTCTTGACATTTTGGGTAATCATGATGTGTGATTAGACACCGCTGTTGATTTATATATGAATTTATATGTTGCCAACTTGTCAGGAACCCAAAAGGTCGCACATTAAAAGTTAAGAGATCAAGAACTTAGAATGGATGTTAATGAAATAGTGTTGTGAGATAACCTATATTTATGTGTTCATTTGATAGAGAATGAAAAGAGCTTCGATTTGATACCAAGATCACTTAATTCTGATGAGTAGAACTCAAGATACAAGTGATTTAAGTTGGTATGGTTGAATGCATACCTTATACGGGCTTAAATGGACTTAGGCCCAATGTGAGTGTCACATGGCCCATATGGGCTTGCATTAATTTAAACCCAATATAATTATTATAAGACTTATTCATATGAGATGAATAAGTATTAAATTATTAAAGAAATAAAAGCCCAATTTTAATAATATGTTATACCAAAATTACCTAAGTAATCTTAAACCTAGTTAGGGTTACATTAGGTTTAGGGCTTTTATTATTTAATAATAGAGAATACAATTATATGAATAATTGCTTCTTGAAAAATACGGCAGCCTTTTTTCTTTCAAGAAAAATCGAAGCTAAAAGAACACAAGAAGAAGAAGAAGAAGGAGATTCACTTAAAAGAAGCGAATCAAACATCCTTTCTACTCTCCTTTCTAAATCGATTTACTAGTCTCTAAACGATTTAATTTTGTAATCTGGATTACTAACTTGATCTCTTGACTTGTGTGGATAGTTTGGAGATCCTCTACACTTAGGGATTGAAAAGTTTGCTACAACTTTTCTGACGATCAAGAAAGAAGGAGATCAACATTAATGTAAGCTTTACACATCCTCCTTCTTAATTTTTCTCTTATGTGATGTGTTATTACATGGGGTTGTAAAGATCCATAAAATACTTGCTTTGAAAATTTTAAAATTCACCTTCCGCTACTCAACAAGTGTTTTAATTAACCAACAAGTGGTTTGGTAGATTATAAAGTTATAATAGTGGGACATCTGAATTACATATGAAACTCTGTTGGAATTCTATCAGAATTCTATAATTTAGATAAGTTAATATATAAGTTATAAAAGATGTTATTGTATGGATAACAAATAATTATGGTATATTGAGGTGGCTGGAAGTGGAAAGTGAATTTTTAGTTATTTTGTAATTTTTACAATAGTGGAAAAGAATAAGTTTAAGCTTATTCTGATATTTCTGTTATTATTTTGTAATACAGCTGAAGGAGTTGATAAGAAGAATTTAGGAAAAAGAAGAAAGTAGAGGAAAAATTTATTTGAGGTTTGTGCACAATAAACATAAAATATATATGTTTGAAAAATGATTTTATGTAAAATAATTATTTAATTGTTTGTTTTCTACGATGAATTATAGAATTGATATTTGTGTTGTTAAGGATTCTTTTATATGAAAAATGTGTTTTATTGTTTATTTAATTTATTTTATATGATATCACCTTACTTGATGTATAATTTGATGAGAATTGTTGAAAAAGAATTATATTTTATAACTGGTAATAGACAGATTACAGTGAGATATTCCTCATCGGGTTGAAGGTTGAGACCCGTTCCCTCCTTGATAAGAGGTGTGTGCACTAGATTATAAAATATCACCCTGGGATGGGATTGAGACCTGTCTCCCATTCGGGTTACAGTGATCTAATTACTGTAACTTGTGATAAAAACAGTATGGTATGATATAGTCACTTTAGGGGTGGGATTGAGACCCGTCTCCCATCCGGGTTACAGGTTACTATAACTTATGACATCAATTATGGATATAATGGAAATGATTAATAATGCAAAATGATTTACTTGTATGATTTATAATTTTGAGATTATACAGTACGTAATGATTATTTAGTCTATGATTTGGAAATGTTTATTCTTTTACATGTTTAAGAAGGATGTAATTTTTAATGTTTCATTATTATTTTTATTTAAAACTGTTATTTAAGCATCATTTATTATGCACTACTGAGTTTATATTCAACATTCCTTTGTATGAATGCAGATCATAGTAGTGACAGAAATAAAGCCTAGGCGAGATTTGCACCTGGCAAGTTTAAGCTATAGAGGGAAATGCTTAGGTAGCTATTTTAGTATGTGTGTTTATATCACATATAATGTAAATATGCAACTATGAAAAATACCCAGAGATAAAAAAAACATTGTTTACATAGTTATCATATTTATGTGATGTATGCATATACATATTTATGTGATGTATGCATATACATAAATGAGTTTGGGTTTTGAATTTGTTCGTCACCTTAAAATTATTTATTTATACGTGAATTTGATTGAATATCATAAAATTTCATTTCGATAACTTTTATTTAAGTGACAGCAAAATTTCCCTCATTTTCACAATCGAAAATACGATCAAAATTTCCATACCGCTGCATTTGATAAATGTTTTCTTTATTGTTTGGAGTCTTTTAAAGTTATAAAAGTTATGGAACGTCGATTTTTTTTTATCATTATACATTTTTTTATGTTATGTTACGAGTACTATACCGAAGAGTACTATTCATAAGTTACTATTCACTAAATACTATTCATAAGTTACTATTCATTAGGTCATGTTGTTTTGTTTTTAACATCCCTTGTAATATCTTTAGCGGATTTCGGTGTCGGAGTAGAATCTGTTAAGTATATTACGGAAGCATGTCATGCCTTATAAGAGGTGTAAGGTGTGACATAATGTGTGTATGCTAATAGTGTTAAAAGGGTGTGGATATAATAAATGTTTGTTTGATAATATAATATCAATAAATAATTTAATGGAATGTTTATAGATGGTGGATAGTTATGCGTGTTTTAAAAAAAATATTATATTTTTATAGATTAAGTCATTGAATCCCTTGTAAGGTGATTATTAATTATATATAGTAGAGAGTTGGTAATTATGCTACTGGAGCATGTTACACCGCAGAAGTCGTGACATAGGGTTTCTAAGGGAACTCTCACTTTTACTTACGTTTTTAGGTTTTCTTCTTATAAACATAGAATTATTTTGCTCTAATCTTTTGTTTAATTTAATTTCTTTAGCAATTTTGGATGAAATGTAAGAGGATAGGAAGCTGTGAGGAAAAGGTTTGAAGAGGAGTGACAAGTTATAATTTGAAGCAATTAAGAAGACAAGGAGACCTAATTTACTTTACTAGCATAATCGAATCTTATGGTGGTAAATCTTTTTCAAAATTCTATTACTTAATAACTTTATTCTTTTTACTTTACTTTAACACTTATTAAGATAGGGTTGAGACCTATGTTTGTGAACAAAACACAACTTTTATGTTAGTAATTAATTTCATATTCTTCATGTTCTTATGTTGTTATTATGAATTATAGTTTTATACTTATTAAAAAAGGCTTTTTGACTTATTTGAATGTCAAATGATTAGTTAATTACTTTGAAAGAAGAATTAATTAAATATAATAAACATAAGAACACCCTTAGGTCGACTTTCTATACATAGGAGTTGATTAATTAGAGGCTTAAGTGTCAAAAGTGTGCTTGATTACTAAAAGTAACTTAACAATTATGAAAGCAGATGTTAGTTTATTTTTAGTAGGTAATTCATTCTTTGAAAGAATGATTTTTTTACACTAATACACTACCTTGATGAATACTTAAGTGTAGTTAATTATCGTTTTAAGTTTTTTCTTCACACATATAACCTCAACCTTAAGCTTATGTAAACTAATGTAATAATAATATAGTATTAATTAGATTGGACTTAGTTGAATTTGCACGTTATGTTATTTTGTATGCTTAGGTGTTAATGACTCATTAATCAAGTTGCATACCTAAATAATTAATGAAATCAATAGCTAGTACTTAGTCACTCTCAATCCTAAAAAATGATACCTTTAAACTATACTCATAATTCGTACTCTTGTAGTGATGTATGTCTAAAATAAGGAATTATAAATTTAAAACTTATTAAATTTAAATAACATTAAGTTAGTATCATCTTTTTCGCCAACATATTTTCTGAAGTTCAACTTTGATTTCAAGAAAATTAAAGATTCATATTTTTAATTTTCTTTAAAAATTAGAAAGGCATTTTTTTATTTCAATCTAAGAAAAACCTAAAAATAACATGTTTGTAAATCATATGATTTCAAAGAAAAAATTAATGAACACTTATGCTTTCCAATAATTCTATAAAAATTAAAAATATACTCATTAATATTTGAATGGTTCATCTATATCAATTATTTTCGAGATAAAATCAAGTTCATTTACAAAATTGAATTGAATAAAATTGATTTCATGGATTGTCAATTTCTATACTTATAAAATTATAAAATAAAATATATACATTTGTTTGATTCTTTTGTAACTTTCCAATTTTTTAGCATTTTATTGACTAGTATTTGATTTAATAATTTTTAGTATGTTTTTATTAGTTGATGTAAAATAAAATTTAGATGTATTATTATCTCAATAGAAGTTTATATCTTATTGAAATAGAATTATTTTCAAATTAAAATTAATATTTAAGATAAAATATAATATTTTATTCATCAAAAATTCATGTTTCTTTTTCATATTAATTTACTTTATCAAGAAGATAGAAATAACCTATTTTTAGGTCTTTATTCATAAATTTAATATGATTATAAATATGAAAATGAAATTTAATTTCGTTTATGTTATTTTGCCCTTTCTTTTAATATGTATTTGTTAGAAGCGAGAATAGAGACTTGAATCTAAATCCATTTAAATTTTTTTTTAAAAAAACTTATACCATTAAATTATAAGAGTCAAATCTAAATCTATTTAAATTACCTGAAAAAACACTTATACTATTATATTACCAAGTATTCTATCATGGCTTGAAGCCTTCATTTTAGAGAAGTACTCTATTGTGACAGCATTAATTTTGCAACAGCAACTACCACCGGTCACATCAAAGTCAAATACGGTCATCTCTCTCCCTCACAACAAAAATTCTGCCATGATCACGACACGTAACCACAGCACCAAGCACGCGTGAATCACACGGCCTCAGAACAATAAACTTGCCCACATACAACTCTTACCCAATCCCATTCATTGAATCAAGCAGAATCCTATTACATTCGTGGTGGACCCTACTAACGACCACAACTTTACATAAAAAAGAAGACAAAAGGCGAGAATAGAATTCGATTCCCTCCTTCTCCTTTCCTTCCTGCCCTTTATTGTTCATTTTCCATCGTGCAATGCATTTTCATATTTACCACATTTTTACCGGTTCAAAAAAAAAAAAAATTGGTATATTTTTTATTAATTCTAATTAACTATTCGAATAAAATAAAGAAAATCAATTAAATTGCTATATTTTTTAGCTTAAAGGGGTTTTTGAAAGAAATTTAATAAATGACTAATACTTATAACTTCATTTTACAAATATTAAATAGATGAAAACAGGCATATTATTAAAATCACATTAAAAGAAAATAAAGAAAAAGAGAATTGCATCCTCTCCTTTACTTCCTTTCCCTTCCTTTCCGTTTCCATTCCTTCTCTTTCTCCATCATACATTGAACTTTCTCATTTCAAATATAATAATAACAAACACATTTTCATGCGAATTCAGTTAGTTAATCTTTTTCTAGTTCAATGGAACATGGTTTCTGGTCAGGCGAAACAACCGGAGCTACAAAAACGGCGACGTTCAATAGCTGGGTACAGCAAACAGAAGAGAGTTATCAGTTACAGTTAGCTTTAGCTTTGAGATTATCATCGCAAGCTGCTTTAGCTAGTGATTCAAATTTCTTGGATTTCAATTCCTCTGATCATCATCATCAACTTTCTCATTCTGCTGAGTCTGTTTCTTATCGATTTTGGGTATTATTACTACCTCTTCTTTTTAACGCACGCGCACACTCCCATATCTACGCGCGCGCTCGCATATTTATTTATATCCAACTGCATTTCTAAGTTAGTCGTGTTTAAATTTTGTTTTTAATTTGTATTTATTTATTGCTTGAGTTACATTTCTAATTTAATTGTGTTTGGAGAGATTGAAAGTTCGAACTCAATCCATCTGTAAAGGAATTATAACTTTAGACGTGCATGACAATGGTAGCATTATAAACCTCTTTTTTCTCTTTATACTTACGTAACTTTATAAATCTGTAGAGCATCCCTTGTTAATTCAGAAAAAAATTGCGAAATTGTATTTATTTTTGATAAAATTAATCAACGTCAGTTAAGTAGGATTCCATATGTAATTTCATTTCATTGATAAGACATTAGCTAAAGTTTGGATTTCTAAATGAGTTATACAAAATAATTTTTTTGGAATTCATTTAGTCAAATTTCCATGCTTGAGAATTCTAAGCGAGCCACAAATTCAGTTCAATTGGATTCTTTTTTGGTTGATTATCATGTTTGCATACCTCAGTTTTACAATGATTTGATTTCTCAATTCTTAGAAAGAAGGGGAGAAAGCATTTTGAAAGAAATGAAAAATTCTAATTTTGCTAGAATTTAGCTCAATTCCACTCTTGGATATGATTTGTTTTGACCAGTTTAGAAACATGTTAGTTGCTGGAACTCAATTTTGAAGGGGTTCTGGAAGTTCACGAGAGTATTTGTTTTCCAACATTCATGCAGCCCATTATCATTAAAGAATATAAAGCAGCTGGATGGCCCGGAACTTCTGTTGCTACCTTTCCATTATTTCTGTGATTAGTGATTTATTTTCTTTCTTGTGTCTTGCTAGGTAAATGGCTATCTAAGTTACTGTGACAGAATCCCAGATGGGTTTTATGTAATTCATGGAGTGGATCCTTATGCTTGGACTATAAGTACAGACCAAAAAGACGTTGGTCTGATTCCATCTTTTGAATCCTTGAAAGCTCTTGAACCTTATGCTGATTTGTCTATAAGTGTGGTCTTGATAGACAGATTTAGAGATCATAGTTTGAAGGAGCTAAGTAATAGAGTGATTAGTCTTTCTAGCAACTGGATAACTACAAAACATGCGATTGAACAGCTTGCCAATCTTGTTTGTAATCGCATGGGGTGAGCTATTTCATATCTATTATACATTTCAATATTTTCGTGGTTTATTTTAATGAATCTTCTTGTGTTATAGTTGTTCTAAAAATAGCTTTTCAATCAATGACAGAGGTGTAACTTCTTGTGAACAAAAAACTCTAGATATGCGCTGGAAGGAATGCACTGAAGTTCTTAAAAACCGTTCAGGATCAGTTGTACTTCCTGTTGGAAGCTTGCCCATTGGCCTCTGTGTTCACCGTGCCTTACTTTTTAAAGTAAATGCCACAACTTACTTGGTTTTTGATGGATTCTGCTACTATTCCATGTTGTATGGGACATTATGCTTACTGTTATATATTTTCCATGCAAAAATTGCATTGCGTTTTCTTTTTTTTTCTTTTTACTTATATGTGGCTTTCAGTTGCTCCAACTGATTTAGAAATTAAGATTTCTTTTCTGTGCACATCTAGTAGGCATTTATCATTCCTAGAAACGACCATCCAGAAGATTTACAGGATGAAGCTTCTTTTAATTGTGATTTTGTAGGTGTTGGCAGACTTGATTAACTTACCATGCAGAGTCGCTAAAGGCTGTAAATACTGTAGAAAAGATGACGGTGCTTCTTGTCTTGTTCAAGTTGGCAACGAGAGGTATGTACTCTTTACAAGTCATGAAAGCTGAGAAAATGCGGGGTATGTTGCTCTGAAGAAGTTCAGAAAATATTAGGATATGGGAGGTATTAAGGTGTTTCTTTGTCATGTCCTTTTTTGTCTTTCTTCTTCAACTCTTGCATATAATTTTTGGATTTTTAGAAAATTAAGAAAAAGGAACTTGAAAGAAAGGGTCTGTCGAATACCTTTTCATACAAACAGTGATATCAAATTATGTCAAGAATGCAAAGCATGGTTAGATAAACATCTAGTAGTCTGGAACTTGTCTTCCCTTAGAATTACTATGAGCCTTTAAGTAGTTGAATTGCTCTACCAGTTTTCTCTTGGACAAGAATTTCATATGCCCCGGGTTTATCATTCATTTTTCATTTTACATCTTGCAAAATGAACTGACTACACTGAAATTTTTCTGTTATTGTACCATAATTTGCATGTAACCTTTACTTTCTTTTGCTTCTCAAATGCAATGAGTGCATCTTCCTACTTAATTATTCAAGAATTAAAGAGCACACTCAGCATTTTGATGGCAATTGTAGATGTCTGACTCTGAAATTATTTACATAATTTCTAGGGAATATTTGGTGGATTTGTTTGTAAAGCCAGGAACATTGAGTCAGCCTGATTCCTCGCTGAACTGTAGTACTTCAGTCTTATTTTCTTCACCATTATCTCATCCAAGTTATAAGCCGGTCCAAACAGCTGATAATCTCAGGATGCTGGCCAAACACTTTTTTCTCGACTCTGAGTCACTTAATCTTGCATTTGATGGTACTCTCCTGATGATTTCTTTATTTATTTCATGCATATACTCTTGCAATATGTTCATATGTAGGATGAATGTTGATTGTCTGACGTTCTGTTTCTCAACTTGCTAGAAATGGAAACTTTGAGAAAAAAAAAAAGAAAAATGGAAACAACTAATTATGACTAAAGAATCCCTTTTCTTTTTCAGTTGTATTTCAATTTATTCCAGCATAGTTAACTGCCATCCGATCTAATGATCCTTTACTCAAATTTGTGAAGTTTTAATTTTCAATGTACAGGCTCTATGATTGATCAAGATGACCAAAATGTTCACACATTTACTGAAGACAGCAAAAGTATCTTACCCAAAGATCAAATTATGCCAAGTCCTGTCCCACTGACTAGGCATAGGGATCCATATCTAATTTCAGTAGTCTCTAATCCACGACCTGTAGCGACAAATAACCAGTTATCCATTGAATCAAATCAATCATTTGTAAACAGATCAAGTAGTGAACTTCATCTTGAAGAGGAAGATTTGGTCATTCCGTGGAATGAACTTGTTTTAAAAGAGAAAATTGGAGAAGGTATCTTGTTTGAAATTTTATGCATTTAATCTGCATGCTATAATTTCTATAAATTCACAAATTCCTTTAGTATAAACACTTTGATTTTGGTCTTGAGTTTAAGGGATTATGATACTGAATAATACTGCTCAGGTTCCTTTGGGACTGTCCTTCGTGCTGATTGGCGTGGTTCGGTAAGCATTCCTTTCTTTGTTTTGTTGGTATTTTGAATTCTTATTAAATTTTGCATCTTGGTTTGAGGACCTTATCTTAAATACTGAGCATGCCAATGATAGGATGTTGCTGTCAAAATTCTCATGGAGCAAGATTATCATGCAGAGCGCTTTAATGAATTTTTGCATGAGGTACACCAAAAATATTTTCGGCTTTTTAACCTTTGCTACAACAGCAGGACAATATTTATGTTCTTCTGTATTGGAGCAAACTTTCAAAATATTTAACTTTGCCATTTTCATTTTTTAATTGAAGTTAATTGCATCTATATTAGGTTACAATCATGAAACGTTTGCGGCATCCAAATATTGTTCTCTTTATGGGAGCCGTTACTCAACCTCCACACTTGTCCATAGTTACCGAGTATTTATCAAGGTACTAGAATTCCATCTTCATTAATGTTTCAGTAGATATTTTTTGCCTTGCATCCTTTCATCTTTAGGGGAATGCAACCAATCAATAAATGAAAGGAATAATTGTTTTGGGTTGCAGGGGTAGCTTGCATAAGCTTTTGCACATGCCTGATTCTCAACTGATGTTTGATGAGAAACGCCGCCTAAATATGGCATATGATGTGGTATGATTGTATTTCTTGCTGTTAATATTTCAATTGGCAAATGGAGTCTCAGTTGGTTAATTGCTCTGAGAAGTTGGAGCGCTGATGGTCATTTTCATGTTAGATTTGGTTGTATATGCCTTTTAGATTTGATCGTTATTGCTCTATGCAGGCAAAGGGTATGAACTACCTTCATCAGCTTAGACCTCCCATTGTTCATCGAGATTTGAAGTCTCTTAATCTCTTAGTGGACAGTCAATACACAGTGAAGGTTAATATTAGTCACTTCTCTCCTTGAAAGTTACTGTCCCATTTCATGTTATCAAATAAGAGTCAAAATTTTGTTTTGATTTTGTATATATGGTTCACATTTTTTCATTCTCATTTATAGTGGAATATAAAGACTTAGGAGAGACAAAGAAGGAATAAAATTGCTTATTTTTCTTCTTATTTTATTATATAATATACTCCATTAATGTTTTCTATACCTCATAAATATAATCGACATTCAATACTTTTGACATTCCTCTTCAATCTTGAGATGATATGGTTCACATTCTTTCATTCATATATAATATGGAATACCTAGATATGTCAGAGACATGAAGAAAATGTTCCTTTCTTGCTCCTAAATTTATTTTATAAGCTACTTCATCAATACTTTTAACACCCCATAAATTTAATTAACATCCCATACTTTTAACAACCATTTTTGTCATGTCACCATAAAGCATATGGGAGTGCTGGAAGGAAAGGATGCTATAAATCACCGGTCTATGATGCATTGCTATGAAGTTATTCAAATTTTTAGAGAAGGAACAAAAAATTAAAAGGAAAGAGAAACTAAATAACTGATTGACCTGATTTCTCTCTTCCAACTGTTAGACGGCAGATGGGGGTGGTCTTGAGGATTGCCTGTTCAGTTAAACATTAATTTAATTGCAGATCATCTGGTGCTTTCTTTGACATCTTCATATTGTTTAGTGTTTTAAAAATCATACATATGCATCAAGGATAGAAACAATTATTAGCTCTTGGAATATGACATCATTCAGGTTTGTGATTTTGGTCTATCCCGTTCAAAAGCCAAGAGTTATCTTTCATCAAAAACTGCAGCAGGGACTGTAAGTTCTACTTTGAACTTTTCAAGCCATAGATTTCTCTGATGATTTGTTATGAAGTATCTAGTGTGTCATACACTAAAACATCCAGGTATTTACCTTTCTCTAGCCTGAGTGGATGGCACCAGAAGTTCTCCGTAATGAACCATCAAATGAGAAATCGGATGTTTACAGCTTTGGTGTAATCTTGTGGGAGGTTATGACCCTCCAGCGGCCTTGGAGAAGTTTAAATCAAGCGCAGGTTGGTTATATATAACATGCTGCATAATATGCAAATAGCTGAAAATATTATTGTTAGAGCATCTTGATCGATTAGTTTTCATAAACTTGACAGACATTGGTTGTTAGACTGCTTGAAGGAATAATAAAAGATGGATTTCTGATGTAAAATCTGAGAAATTAGGATATGCAATGGCAGGTGTTGATTATACTTGGATTAATAATATTCAACCACTAGTTGTCTAATAAGAGTATCATAAATGCCTTTTCCGCTACCTTATTCGAGACTTTTCAGTACTTATACAAAATTACATTTAGGTATTAAAAGAAGATAGATTTTGTCCGATTCAGTTTCAAGTGGGGAAATGAAATTACATGTTGTTTGTTTGATTGAGTATCTGCATTACGTATGAAAACTCGGGTTAAGGAAGCCAACCTATTTCTTTAGCGTAGTGTAGACAACCATGTGAGTACTGTTTTTCTTGTTTCGTTGTTCAACAAAATTATTATGGATCAGACACTAAATGTTATTTAGGATAGACTTGGTAACATAGCCTTCACTAATCATTTTTGTTGGTTTTATTTGGCAAAAAAGAAAGCTTCATAAAGATTAACATTCTATGTGCCTGTGATGGTTCCATGCAATGAGTCTGGTGAAAATTGAATTGCATGAGTCATTGATGTTAGTAATGTATTTTAGGAATAGTTCTGTAGTTGTATATTTCAATAAACCAAATAGTCTTGATCTAAAAATATGAAGAGACAGCCCTACCTTTTAAATGTAGTTTGATATGTACATATAATTTACTGACGAAAGGAAGCTGAATGGATAAAAGATTTCTGATGATACAGGTTATAGCAGCTGTTGGTTTCAAGGATCAAAGGCTTGAAATCCCAGACAGCGTAAATCCTTCAGTGGCTGCCTTGATCGACATCTGCTTGACTCCGTAAGTACAATCAGTGATATAAGCATGAGCACTAAATGTGACGGGCTAGTATTTTCTATTTAAATATCCAAAATTGCCTATTCCTGCCTCTTCCTGGTCTTTTACCATCTGAAAGGGCTCTTTTCTTTTTTAATGCAGTGAGCCCCAAAAACGTCCATCATTTTCGTATATCATGGAAACTTTACAGAAACTGATGAAGAACTTGGTATGTTAATAATGTTCAAGTTACAATACAAATCTGGAAAGGTGGAACTACAATAAAAAAATAATTCTTTTTGATACGCCACCCTGTTCGATGCTTATCTGGTTTATCTTTCAGGTGCACCATCTTCTCGTATAAATAGCTCATCAAATGTGTCATTTTTATTGTCAAATCTGTAGCTTACATCTTCTGTTATTGCCCTTCATTTTTTGAGTCCGTTGTATCTAATCTTTCAATACTAATCACACTGAAGTGCTAGTCCATGTTATTCAGATAATACATCACGTAGTTTATTGATATCAGCACGCATCTACCCACTAGTGGAGCACACAGCATGTATTACATGACTGGTTTTATCTTGCTTTTTTTAGTAGTCTCCACTTATAATGCTGACATTTTAGGTTCTTTCGCTGGTCTGGGACACCGATTTTAGGTCTTTTAACATCATTTAAATGAGACTCTGACCCTATGTTTTAGGAAGAAAGGTGAGAAGAAAAACAAAAGGATGGGAAATAAATTTGATTTCTTTTCGATTTCTTTTTATGTAGTTGAAGAATAGGAAGGAAAATAAGGGAGAAAATAAAAAAATATTTTTATTGTTTAGAAGGCTAAACAAAAAGAGAGAAATAACCCTTTTATAATTATTATTCTGTCCTTGTATTAATATTAAATGTTTTTTTTTTGAAAAAAATGAAGAGCATAAATGTTAGTATACAGTGAATAATACATTTTCCCTCAATTTTACTCATTTTCCTCCGAATTTGGAGACTGAATAGAGGTAAATAAAAGGTATTTTCGTTCCTGGTTCCATTGTCCCTCATTTCCCAACATAGAAAGGATATTACTTTTACTCTATATTTGTTTATCTTATTTTCAATTCTTTCTTGTTATAGAAAATTTTAGAACAATCATGTTAAATGATGATATGAAATAATAAGTCAATGAATGATTTGTATATGTTAATTATTATTTACAAAGATATAATACTTGCTTAGAAGGATCATGACTCTTACTTTTTGATCTATTATCCTTCTCTGAGTTGATAACCTCCTCAAACTTTTTCAATACATAAATTACCCATTAATTCTTTATTTTATATCAATATTTGACATGAAATACTTGTTCCATGATAAAATTTATCTCTACTTGAATCTATTCAAAGAAAGTGTAATCAACTTTATGAATCACCAAATACAATTTCTATCTTCAACATGTTCTATTATAGATGACTATTCTTGAAGATGCTTAATATCATGCAACATTTGAAGGTTCAAGACATCAACTAACTTTGATTTACAAATTCACCATCTATTTGCTAAAAATCCCATGCCAAAGACTACTATAGACATGAATTCACAAAATCCTTAAATTTTAATTCATGATAATAAAATTCATGAAATTTTTTATTATTTGGTTAATAAAAATGATAAAACATATTCATGAATTTCAATTGAATATTTTAGAAAATTTCTTTTAATTGATGAAATGATGAATGATAAGGAAGAATATTTAAAATTTCATGAATTTTATTTTATTTTTTGATGTTTTTGATTAGGAATAATGAATTGAGTTGAAATTCAACTATTTAGTTTTGATTTGAGCTTGAAAATCTGTTTAATATTGAAGTTTGAGCTTGATTTGAATCTCATATATAAGATTTGAGTTCTAATAGAATTTAGCTTAACTTTTTTTTATTTAGATATTTAAAAATAGTTTGAATATAAGCTCAACAATGAGCTCAAAAAGATTAACAAAATTAAAAATATAATATTCAATTCATAATAGTTAGATAAGCTAAACTCAAATTGCTTAACCTTCTTAGCAAAAATTACTTAAATAACTAGCTGATAAATTGTCATTTTGATAAAATCAAATAAAATGCTAAAATGAGTTGAATATCGACGTACAACAGACTTTAAAATTGAGATAGCTTACAATCTTAAATAAATTGAATATTAATAAATTTAATGTTGATTCTTTTATAAATGAGTTTTACATACAAGTTTGAGTTCAACTTATTTAAATTAATAAACAAATTCAAAAATTTTTTTATTAAATCAAATATTAAATAATTCATAATTAACTCAACTTATTCACATCTTTATTTAGGATCGAATTATGTTTATCCCTGATTTTCTGATTATGAATTGATGCATCAAAATTGATGAATATAATTCTCTGACCTGATTACATTTATAAAAGTGGCCATAAGTGGAAGTAAATTTTTATTTAAAAGATGGAAAAATGATAATACTTTTCTTAGACAAAAATAATTTAAGTATTTATAAAAAATTTTTTGGGGTCTTACATAAATATTGGTTTTATGGTCAATCCTCTCAAAAATATCAGATTTTTATTTTTCTTTTAAAAGTATCAATTTTTTTTAAAAAAGAACACCAAATTTATAAAATGAGAAAAAGCCTATAAAATTTATATAAATGTAGCTATGGTATAAATTGATTTTATGAAAAAAAAATAAACCAGTGCAAATTTAGGTTATAAAAAATATAAAATTTATATAGTTTAAATTTATGAAAGGTGTACAATTGATATAAACCATGTTATTATTAAATTCAATAGATATGAATTGGAGTTAAAAAAAAAAGGTTAATATATATGAATATTTATATTAATTGATTTATAATTTATATAATAAATTTAATTTAATTATAATTTGTAGATACTTGTATTACGTTGAGAAATGCAAACATTCAATAAACAGTAATCATTAATAACAAATGCTCAATTGTATTTCTCAAATAAATAATGAAAGATAATTTAATAAAATATTTGTTTAACATTCTTAGCCATATTTGATAGATATATTGATGTTTGTAATATAATGATGATTACATTACTTTCTTGATTATATTATTTAGATAATTAAACTTTTTCTGATGTAATAGTTTTTGGAAGGGTTTTTAGGGAGTTAGGATGTGGGTAAAGGGGGATTCATTCATTCATTGAGTCATTAACAAAAACAAAAATTAGGGTTTTGAAGAAAAGGGGGATTAGTGATTTTAGCAATTGAAGTATGCTAATCTTCTTTTAAATCTTATTTTATGATAGATCTTCATCAAGAAATTGAGAAGAACAATTGGATTGGGCAAGAAGGAAGAGCTAAAGTAGAGAGTAACAATAAGGTAGTTCAAGTTCCCCTTATTTTCCATCTTCTTCTATTTTGTTTGAATAAGTTTTTATGGTTGTAATTTTCTTAATTATTATATCCATTTACTTTATTGACTTCCTAGTTATGTTTTAGTAGAAATTCATAAAGTTGGATGCTATGTGAACATTTATTCCTATTTTATTAGTAATTTGATGTTCTTCATATTTTTAAGTTGTGATTCACACTATTTTATTCATTTATTGGAGTGGGCCCTTTTAACATGTGAATATCAAATAGTTTTGTTAATCGCTTTGAAAGAAGGATTAATTTTACTAAACAAACTTAAGAACACCTAATCATGACTACCTAGATGTAGGAGTTAAGTGATTTGGGAAACATAAAGTGTGGAAACCAAGTTAATCATTGAAGCTAACCTAACAGTCACAAAAGTAGGTCATTAACTTGTTTTTAGTAGGTAAACATCTCTTTCAAAAAAAAGGATTTTACAATTATACGCTGCTTTGAGGTTTATGATCGATTTGCTAATAAATAATCTTAATTTAATTCACATTCATCCATCCCTATTATTTATTGTAAAATATGTACATTATTCCATTAGATTAGTACTTAACTAATTAGATAAACTATATATTATGATTTCTTTGTTGCATTGCCTGAATAATCAATGAACTTAACATCTAGTACTTGATCATTATTGATTCCAATGAACGATACCCTTATACTGTCACACCTCACCGTAACATGCTCCCGTAAAATAATTAATGATCTCCAATATGTGGAAACCACTAATTACTCTACAAGGGATTTCTATGAACTTTTTTTTTTATATTCTACTTTAATAATCTAACTTGTTTTTTACCTGTAAATGAAATAGTGATGCATCGTTCTAGGCTTTGCGGAAGACTTAGTCCCTGTGCTACTTTCTTATATTTATTGCCTTACAGATGAATTAATTTAAATCATTAACTTGCACCTAACCAAGTCCTTGTCCTCAAAACTTCTGCTGAGTTGGTCCTTTGGGAAATCCATGCTCGTAACCATCCGTGAACCTACGTCCATCAAATGACGAAC
>CANYBF012567597.1:0-11234 GCA_948192965.1 Dalechampia spathulata | reverse complement strand
AATCATCATTTCCTAAGCCAAACGTGGCTTAAACGCAATCAAATAGACTTGGAACAATAATTCCAAATACACACAAACTAGTACTAACCTCAACAAAGTCGCTGCTATCGCCTAAGCAAGTCGCCTAACTTCTGCTCAATCTAAACCAAGCTCTCGTGGCTTCAAACTCCTCAATTCAGATGAATTCTAACCTTAAGGAACATGTAAGACGATTTTAGGAAGAAAAAGGAAGAAAGAAGCTTACTGAAAAAGCTAGGTTTCTGCTGTTAAAAACAGCCTCAAAAGTCACGTACGCCCGTACGACATACCCGTACGCCCGTACCAACAGCAAAAGCCTGATATCCTGATTTTCCTGCGAGCAATGGTATGACCGTACCACCTCACGGTACGCCCGTACGCCCAAATTCCTGAGAGTTTACTGATAAAATCACTGTAGCAAACTGAATTCCTGCGAGTTGCGGTACGACCGTACACCCTTCTGGTACGCCCGTACGCACTCAAGGCTCTCAACTCTCTACTCCCTCTCGTCTTGTACGGCCGGACAGCCAGCCCATACGACCCCTAAGAAAACTGGTACGCCCGTACGGTATTTCGTACGCCCGTACCACATGCCTAAAATCAGGACATGCCTCATTCGAAACCCTAAACTAGCCCGAAACCTGGAAAATACACTTCTAAACCAATCCTAACACATCAAACTCACTGTTTCTCATTCAACCGAGAAGACACACTTCCCAATAAGGCAACAGTGTCACAACATACCATCACAAATACAAGCATACATACATATATACACGTATACACATCAGCAATAGATAGCAAACACATACGCATACATACCTCTACCCGTCTCCTAGTGTATAAACTACTAGGGTCTCAATCATGGGTGTGACAATATTATTAATAAATAAATAAATAAATTTTATATATATATATATATATATATGAATTTCCTACATCTTATAGAAGGAAAAAAACGAATATTTATGTATTAAATCATTGATAATTTTATTAAAAGAATTTTCATATATGGCGTGGTCTATTAAGTTTATAGAAAGTAATTTATTTTTATAAATTTTAATAGAAGAATAAATATTTATTAACAAAATATGGGAGAATATCCAAGAACATGGGTATGGAGGGAGGAGCAGATTCAGCTTTAATTTGGATCCGATGTGGAAAGTTGCAAGAAGAATAAATGATGATGAAAAGATTGCAAATTTGTCTGTAATTAACTATGTTGGACAAATGGAATGTCCTCCTCCTACAAGTAATTCACTTCCTACATTCCCTTGTCTCACTTTTCATTCTTTTTCTACGCATTTAATTTCAACTCTCAAATAATAATATTTAGAAAATGCACAACCCCAGATCAACATTTTATTTTTATTATAGTCTTTTGATATTATTATACAGAAATAAACGGTGCATTATACCATATTACATTTCCATATAGAATGTCGCATCATTTTATTGAAGACTTTTGATGCTTGGCCAACACGTACATGAATCATGTCCATACAAAAACTAAAATAAAATCATCACACGTGATTAATGCCTATTATAGAAATTTGGATTGTATATCATGTTTTTATAGTGTTAAATTTAAATGTGATATAGTTATTATATATATATATATATATATATATATTACTATAATAACTTTTTAACATAATTATTAAAGTCAACTTCAAATGATTAATAATTTATTTTCGGTAAATAAATCATACACCATTTAGATTATAAATCCATGATTTTAATGTAAGTTTAATTGTATTAAATTTAAATTCTCTAATTAATGTATTCTTGGGTACTATCTAGTTCTTCTAGAATTGATAGAATTTGATAAACTCTTCCTGAGAAATGAACTATAGCCACCTTGCGAAGTAGTTGATAGGATTTGAATTTTGTATAATCCCGTTCAAATTTTAATCATATTAATTAATTATTTAATTATATGAAAAAATTGTATTCATATATCATTGATTTATCCATTTACTTGCAATCCTTTTATGATATTTATTTATAATCTAATTAATTAATAACTTATTATTTATTTATATTTTATATATAAAATCGACTCAAAATTTTTATTATTCATTTATTTATCATATTATAATGTACCATAATATTGAATACATTAAGGTAAACGCGTAGTTATTTTGTTTTATTTTATTAAATAAAAACCCTTTTGTCTACATTAATTAATAAATTTATTATTATTTGAGTTTATGGTAAAGCTGTTGCTTGTTTTGCAAGGATAAACCAGTGGCTCTGCGATCATCAGGCAATAGTCCAAATACATATGTCAGCGAAGAATGTGCATATATAGGAATCAGAGCTCTCATCTGTCTCATCCACTATTTAATTTCACATTATCAAGGATTTATTTGATTTAAATTATTCATTATAATATATATATTTTATTTAATTTATTAATTAATAATAAAATATATATATTTTATAAACTTTAAAATATCTTATTTTTAATAGTTATAAAATTTAATATTTATATATCTTATTTTCATTTATTAAATTTATAAATATTTTAAATTAAATAATATATTTATATTTTAAATCGTATAGATGAGCCTAACCTCTAAAGTTATTTTGATTTTGATATATTTAATCCTATCACCACTCTACTTTTCATGTTTAGCTTTCTTTTCGAGTTATATGTTACACTATATTTTTATTTTAAATTCTTCATATATATATTTTTAAAATATTATTTAAAGCTGAAGGTTCAAAATCAAATTTAGTCACTCCAAAACTATGGTTTGTATTTATGCGGACCACTGCTTGGTTGTAATGACTTAGACAATATTTACGTTTAGACAAAAAAAAATTTCAATCACTTAAGCATAAATTTGAAGGACATGAAAAAAACAAAAAATAAAAAAAATTAAATAAATAAATAACACCACCTGTATCCATGCAAATATCCACATTTATATGTATGTGTATATATATATATATATATGAAATTTAAAATAAAGTAAAACTTAAAATGATAGCAGAAGAATCTTAAAGCATAGCTAGAATATACATATTTCTACACTGTAAATCTTGGCCCTGCCAATTTGGTGCTCTCAATCTTCTTCTTCTTCTTCATTATTATTGTTATTATTATTTTCTTCCTCCAGGTTATTAGAAAGAGTGATACCCAAGACACTGCAAACCATTTTTCTCAATTAATTCCTTTATTATTATTATTATTATTTCTCCTTCTTCCTACTTTTGCAGAAAATGAAAGACCAGCAACCCCCTCCTCCTTGCCTGCATTACAATTCAAATCAAGAAAATCCATCAAAACACTTGCCAAATCATCGCCAATTGTACAAATTAAAGAATTGGGATTGAACTGATTCTTACATGATACACCTTTTCCTTTTTTAGTTTTAAAAAATTTAAGTTAATTCCAACAACTTTTTGTTCTTCAACTTGAATTTTGAATCTTTTTATTTTCCTGCCACTAATTTTTGTTTTCTCAATGAAGACTTTGACTTGTAAAGGCATTGCACCGGGGAAAGCAAAATCAATCAAGTCGTCATTAATATCTGCTTGATATCTTCCCAAAACAAGATCCCAGAAAATTTGATAATTTATTACTTCTTTTTAATGAAAATTTTATTGACATATTATGTAATTTACTTCTCTTTTTTTTCAACTTAATGAATCCCCTGTTTCTTGCTCTGTTTTCCAGAACAACGATTCTCAGTTTTGCTTCATCTTCCAAGCTATGATTATACTCATCTTTGGCTCTTTAATCATGGGTTACAGTCGGATTAAACTAAATACTCTCTAAATTTGTAGCATTCATTCGCGTATTTATATGATTTTGAATCGTTCAATGACATAAATTGTTGAGATGAGGCATAGTAAATTTCAATTTCGTGAGGCATGATACATACCTGCCACTGTTGCTCCGGCTGCTACTTCTACTGCTGCTACCGCCGCTGCTTTTCGAGCTTCCGCTGTTAGTACTACTACTAAATCCAACACTCTCGCTCTCTTCCTTCTCCACAAATCGTTTTTTCCACCACTCACTTTCCCCACCTTTTTCTTCAGATCCATTAAGCAACAATGGCCTTGGAGATACCCTTCCACTGCTATTCAACCCGGAATTATCACTTTTGTTGATTTTCCTGCTGCTATTATTGCTGTTCTTCTTGTTCTTACCGTTTCTTGAATTCCAAGAAATTGGAAACACCATCTTCAAAAGAAACCCTCCACTATCTATACTTGCACTTCTGTTCATTTGTAGTTTCTTTTCTTTCTCCTTTTTCTTCGTTTCTTTCTCTTTTGCAAGCACAGGTTCGCTACTCCTTTCTTTACTAAAACTCTCTTCCTTTACACCCTCTCCATTAACCTGACTAACCATGCTTTGTTCCACTATATCTTTCAACGACAACTCGTAACATCCTTCAGGCATTCTACTCACCATTTCCATAAGCTCCTTCTGCCCTCTAGCAATAGCTTGAGTTCTTGAAGATGGAGAGAGACTTCGATAATGGTTCTGGCGATGCTGGGGACTTGTTGGCGGACTTGTTCTCCATAAGGGCGGTGAACAAACCCCTGATTCATCATCACCACCACCGTGGATGAGTCTTCTTTCAGCTCCAAAATCAGGCATGGAGTTCCAACTCTGGAAATTAGCATAATTGTGTGCCGTTTTATGAGCTCTAACTCTGTAATTCATTGCACCATAACTGTCACTTATTCTGTTGGTATGATTAGGAAAATGTAAATGGGTTTTTTCCTGAGAAACATTTCCACCCGGATCTAACATGCTAGTACTGGGGCGGTGATCTCTTCCAGGCGAAGGGAAATCGAATGAAAAACAGAGAGAGAAGGGGTGAAAGAAAGCTTTCCTCTTATGTTGTTGGAGATGTTTGGAAGAAGAGAGAAGCTAAGAGAGAAATTAATGTCATTATCTTGGTAATTAAATTAAATATTAAATGGCGAGTCATGTGAGGTTTGTAATCTTTTTTTAATTTCATAAAAGTCAAGGTTTTCTAGAGGGTGGGGCTGCCACGTGGGCCCCATTTCATTTACTTACACCCCTCCTCTCTCATTTTTCTTTCTTTCTTTTTTTAATTAATACATAATAACAATCCACAAGTAAAAATGAATAACCGAAATTGAGACGGTTGTCAATTCAGATAGATTACAGAAATTGCTTATTTTTTTTGTTTTTTTTTTAAAAAGGAGCTTTGTCCTTTGTCTCTCATACACGTGTAGCTTGACTTTTTGGTTGGGTGCTCGTATGACGTCATAAATAGAAAACAATAAATAGGAAAAAAGACATGGACGTGGATGATTAGGAAGAAAAAGGGTACCTGCATGGGTGTAGTCCAGTTGATACTCGGACGTGATTTTGGTATCAAGAAGTTATGGTTCGAGTCTTGGCAGTCGCAGTGTGGGAGTAACGCCCTCTGGGTAGACTTCTTGTAGGCACCAAGACCTGGATCCCTGTCTAGGAGGTTACTGGATACCATGATTTACCCTCACTCATGATGCTCGTCGGATCGGACGGTGGGAGCCCTTGGAGTGAGGGCATCACCTTTTGGTACGAACGAAGAAAAAGGGCAGATATAAAAATTTTGTTGGTTAATGTGCCATATCTTTTCTTAAAGTAATCAAAAGCTAAATTAGGCTCCGTTTATGCAATTATAATGTTCCAGTAAGTGTCGACCGTTTACAACTTTACCGCCATGGCTTTTCCTTTTTCAGCCATTTCTTTATTTTTTATTCATATTATTATTACTACTATTATTATGCCTCATCCATTCTTATTTTGTTGTCCTACAAGATATTTAATTTAACATATTGTCCTTATGTTCATAAAAAATAATTTCTCTTAATTATGATAAAAATATCAAGAAAAGACTTGAAATTGCAAATTTCCCAAACCGATACCTCAATATCTGACGGCGACGTTTCCGGAATTCATCCTTGAATTAAGGCTTTGTTGGAGAAACCAGGAAAATTACAGAAAATTAGAAATTATCCAAGGAAAAAAAAAATCTTTAGTAATTATTCATGATATATATTATTAATAAGAAGGTTTTTTATTATTATTTTTCATCCATTTTCGAGGCAAACAATTTTTAAAATCATTTTAT
The DNA here is from genome assembly GCA_948192965.1 of Dalechampia spathulata. NCBI lineage: Eukaryota > Viridiplantae > Streptophyta > Magnoliopsida > Malpighiales > Euphorbiaceae > Dalechampia > Dalechampia spathulata. The sequence goes on along the minus strand of CANYBF012567597.1, from coordinate 5,106 downwards.
TTTCTTTCTTCTCTTTCGTTCCCTACCAGACAAATCAAATTTCTTTATCTTTCATCTTTATTTTTTTTGTCGTATTTTACATTACTTCAAAGTTTAAAAAATATTTTTAAATTATTTTAAATTAATTATTTAATTTTTAAATTTTTTATAAAACTGACTTTTATAAATTATTTTTGAAAAAAGTATCAATTTATTAACTGTTTTTATTAATGTTTAATTCTGGGTAACTACCTATTAACATATAATTATTTATATAGTTATTTTATTAAAATATTCAATAATAATAATATTTAAATTAATTGTTAAATAAAAATATTCAAAATAAATATTAATTTTTAACTTTTAAAAGCTATAAAAATTAACTATTCATCAAATACTAATTAAATCTCTAAATATCAACTAATTTTGAATATTTTTAAATAATATAAATTAACAAATTTTTAATTTTTATCAAATCAAAATACTAAACATTACAAAAACATTAAAATCTAACATTATCATATAAGTTTTTTTGAAGTGTGTTTTTAAATAATTATTTTAATAAAAAATAAATCTAAAAAACTATTTTTTAACATTATAATATCAAACTGAGTTTTTTTATTTTTATATATTGATCAATTTTCTTTCATCTTTATATCAATTCAATTCAATTTAAATTCAATTTTCATCAAATTGAAATATGTAGTTATTAATGTTTAATTATTTAAATATTAATTTAAATTATTTAATAGTAGTAGTAATAATAATAATAATATTTAAGTTTATAAATAAAAAAAATAACCTTTAATTTTTAAAACTCAAAAAAATTAATATTAAAATATGATTTTCTAAATACTAACTTATATTAAATAATATAATTTAATATAACAATAATTTAATTACATGAAAATATTAATTATTATCTAAAATATTATTCCCAAACGACCTAAACAGAAAATAGAGGGAAATTACTTTGGAGTTTGCATGAAGTTTGGAGGCAGTTAGCGTATGGAATTGACGATGCGAAATAAATAAAGAGCTAATTTTCAAACAGGGAAGGCTCCGACCCTCAAACGGCAACCACATAATTAGGCCGAAGGAGCCTTCACAACATAAATTGGAGTTTTATTGATCGAGTTGTTTTTTACTTTTTTTGCCCTGGTTAGACATACCTTACTGGGGACAATATGCTGGCAAGTGGTCCTGACAACACGTACCCAAATATTGTTTGCCTTTGAAGCTATCAACCCGATACTCATTTTCAGCTTTACCACTTTCTCTCAGGCATTCCTTTTTTTTTTTCCTTGTTTTTTGTTGCTTCATCACGGTCATTCCATACTCTTATGGAGCTTTTTATTTATGGTAATACCTGAAAATGATCAATTATTGGGTACCCACCGACAAAATTATCCATGTTTGAGCCCTCCAATCTACGCAATACCCAGTTTTTATTTTTTATTTTTTATTTTTTTAATGCCTTTTATATATTAGATCACATAAATATTAATTAAAAATTACTTGTATAAAATAATTAAAAATTCAGTTCTAATTGGAGCTGAAAGAATTTAGTTAGACTTATCAATTATTGCTATTGGTGGAATATTAAAATTCGGAATTTTTTTTCTAAGAAAATAATAAAATTGTCAGGATTATGAAGGAAAAATGAATATATTGGAGCAGATTAAGGTCAATAAAAATATCTCTGAGAAAAAAGGAACACGCCACACGTGGAAAAGAAATCGACATCGTCTGGGAGATGTAATACGACAAGGCCACGGATGTTTAATAATTAACATGAGCAAATTTCCAAGATAGTTAATTTTAAGATTAATTGAGTATAATATTTGACTTTAGGAAATTTTTATATGTAAGACATTGGTCTCTTCTCTTCGTATCTCTTTCAGTTTTGAAAACAAGGGATATTCTTTTTATGTAAATTCTGGTCTTGTTAATAATAGATGTTAATGAATCTTGAAGGCAAAGAGTATGAAATCATTTATTTATTCTGTCATTATGAATGAAAAGTCCTCTTGCGTAACAAACAAAGAGACAGCAGTGTTTGGCTGAAATTAAAACCCATTATTACAAGGTGTATGTAATAAGGCAAATTCATTGTTATTATTATTAGAGGCGGATCTCTGGCCATGGAAAGTTTTCAGCAGTCCTTTTCATGTATCTAATACGCCTTATTCGTACATGTCGATTTTATTTTGATTTCCATCCAAATTCATAAATATTATCACAACTACTACCTCATCATAAATATATATTATTATATCATCCAATGAAATATCTCCTTTCCCTAATAAATAAATACAATATTCTAAAATAACTTGTTGAATATCCTAGGGTTGTATAATGAAAATATGAGTTGGACCGTAGGGATTATACATGAAAATTTGTTTTAGAATGAAAGGATAGGATTAGCAAGAAAAATCTAGAATTATACAGCTGTAATATTTTTTTTCTTTTTTTTTACATATACTTGTATAAATAACCATATATGGAATATACAATACATGTAACAAAATTACAAGTACAATACAAAATGCACGCTTTTAGCATGGTACTAGAGAAATAAGCATTTTAATGGTTACTCCACCTATTGCTCTTCCTTTTTGACACTGCAAACTTCTGATCAACCTGGTTTGTAGTTGGTAAGCACAACTTTGGATGGATCAAATTACTTCTCACATAGAGCGAGCAATGACAATAGCCTTACACGCCAAGAATAAGCTAGTTCTTGTTGATGGCAATCTTGTAAGACCTGTAAAGAAATTGAAGGCGTATTTTGATGAATATTTGTTTTATGTGTCTTTGCTTATCATCCCTTTCTGTATTTATACACTCACAATATACAATACGTGTATTTTGTTATAACAAACTCAAATCATAAAAAGGGAAAAACGCTGCCGTTTTAGCTATTCTAGAACCTTCCCTCTTTTACTGACCAAGCCTGTCCCTTTATTCCTTCTCCAACACGTGACAGCTCATTTGCAGTTTTCTTTTCCATCCGTTCATCTTCTGTTGCCGATTCCACTCTTCCTTCTTCTACACCTTTCTTCTCTGTATCTCTAACACTCCCCCCACAAGACAAACCTGGGTTTGTAAAAGATGGTTTGATCTTGTTCATCAAAGATCGGAACTTGGAAACTCCAAAAGACTTTGTCATCAAATCTGCAACTTGTTCATCCGTTCTCACATATTCTGCCTTAATCAATCCTTCTTGTATACTATTATGCACTACATGGCAGTCTATTTCGATGTGCTTTGTTCGTTCATGGAATACCAGATTCTGTCCGATGTAGATTGCTACTTTGTTGTCACAATAGAAGGGTATTGGGAGTTTTGTTTGCACCTTTAGATCCTTCATCAGGTATGTTATCCATTTGATCTCGCACACCATTTTTGCCATACTTCTATATTCTGCTTCCGCCAAAGATATGTTGACAACATTTTGTTTTTTCATTTTCCAAGATACCAAGGCTCCTCCAAGAAAAATGCAAAAACCTGAAAGTGATCTTCGAGTAATCCTGCAAGCAGCCCAGTCGGCGTCACAATAAGCAATGAGATCTGTTGGTTGCTTTGCTGGGAAGAATAGTCCATGATCTGGACATCCTTTAAGGTACCTGATAACATGTAATGCAGCTGCTCATTGACCCCGACGTGGCGTTTGCATATACTGGCTTAGTTGTTGCGTTGCATGGCTTATGTCAAGCCTAGTTAAACCCAGATATAGCAGCTTCCTAACCATTCGTCGATACTGTTCTGGGTCCTCTAACAAGGCATTTTATCTTCGTTTAAGCAATTTCCGTTCGGTAAAGGAGAAGTAGCTACCTTTGAATCTGTAAGTCCGGTTTCCTTTATAAGGTCCCTCATACCTTCTTCTGACCGTGAAATTTCTAACCCTAGAAAATATTTTGCAGGTCCCAGATCCTTTATGTTGAATTCTTGATGCAGGAAATCTTTGATGGCCTTTATTTCTGGTAACGAAGAACCTGTGATAAGAATATCATCTACATAGACTATCAATACCGTGAAGTCATCCCCAGCTCCAAAGGTAAACAAACAAGTATCTGTTTGTGATTGGATGAATCTGTATTGTATTAACTTTGAAGTTAGCTCTCTGTTCCATACCCTTCTTGCTTGTTTTAACCCGTACAGGCTTCTAACCAATTTACAAACTTGGTTGTTACCAGCTCGCAAGTAGCCCTCTGGTGGAACTATGTAAACTTCTTCTTCCAAATACCCATGTAGATAAGCATTATTTATATCAAGTTGGTGTATATGCCACTGCCAAGAGGCTGCCAGGGCAAGGAGGATACGTACTGTGACCAACTTTGTGACTGGGGAGAAGCATTTATGGTAGTCTATGCCTGGTATTTGACTGAAACCCTTTGCCACAAGCCTTGCTTTATACTTCAGTATGGTGCCATCTGTGTTGTATTTGATTTTGAAAACCCACTTTGAATCTATTGGTTTCTTTCCTGCAGGCAAAGATGTTAGTACCCAAGTTTTATTTTCTTTTAGGGCTCGTAATTCACTTTGCATGGCTCGTACCCAATTTTCATTTTTAACTGCTTCTTTGAAGCTAGTTGGTTCTTGTTCAGTATATACAGCAGCTATGAAGTGGTGATGATTTGGTAGGAATTTTGGTGATTCTGTGAATGGCATTGTTTCTGCTATAGCCACAAAATCATTTAACCAATCTGGTCTATGTCTTTCACGAGTGCTACGTCTTAAAATCTGCGCTTCTGTTTCGGACTCTTTTCCTGAAGTTTGATCATATTGCACAAGTAATGGGGTTTCATTTATCTCATAACTAGTTTGGTGTTTGAATGGATATATGCTTTTACAGAACTCTCCATCCCTAGAAATGATTATACGCTGATTTTTGAGATCATATAACTTAAAACCCTTGTATTCATCAGCCAAACCTAAGAATATACATTTAATGGCTATCTAAAAATTTTAGCTTATCTGGGTTGTTGTTTGATGCATAACACAAACTTCCAAAGACCTTGAATCTCTCATAGTCAGGTTTCTTTTCTGTAAGCTTTTCATATGGTGTGTTCCAATTTAGGATGACTGTAGGTAAAACATTGATGATCTGGGTTGCATATAGGA
>CANYBF012566854.1:0-13363 GCA_948192965.1 Dalechampia spathulata | reverse complement strand
TTATTCAATCACATTACATAAATATCATGAAAATCAAATAAATGTCACAATAAACAATTGAATCAATGATGAAAGGTGATATTGATTTACCTCTCGTAGATTCTCCAAACGTTAGGGAATGATGATGGCAATCCAAAGTCTAAGCGTTTTTGGATTAGAATTCTCCTAAGTTTAATGATTTAGTGCCAATTAATTAATCCTAAAGGTTTAAGATCAATTAAAATTGTGTTTTGGGAATGTCAAATTGTGTTTGACGGCTGACGGCTGCCTCGGGATTAGGGTTTTTTTGTCTAGAATTCCGAACCCTGAGCCAAATGGCAGAATTAGGGTTAAATGGAGTCTGTCCCAGGGAACATATGCGTACACGTATGTAACATATGCTAAACCCTAAAACATATGCGTATGCACAAGTTAACATATGCTAAGGCCTAAGACATATGCGTACACACATGTGACATATGCTAAGACCAAAAACATATGCCTACGCTCCTGAGACACCCCGGAACGGGCCAGAGTTGGCCCAAAACGGCCAAGAATGCCTTAAATCAACCCGGATTGGCCTAAGACTAACCCGAACTGGCCCAGAAACATCCTGGAACCGATCTGGATCAAGCCGGTCCAAAATTAGGGTGCGACAGACATAGTTTCCCATACACAAGCCGAAAAGGTGACATTCCTAACAGACTCTTTTATATTGTCTTGTATGCCCACAAGGTATCATCCAGACGCTTGCTCTAGTCTCTCTTGTTAGGGCTTACTGTTTTCTCAAGAATGAATTTAATCTCCCTATTTGTAACTTTAGCTTGTCCATTCCCTTGTGGATAATATGCCGTGGTTATATGATGATTGATACCATACTTACAAAACAAGGTAGCTACTTCTTTATTGTAAAAGTGAGTCCCTCGATCACTGATAAATGCCTTTGAAACTCCAAACCTGCTAAACACATTTGATTTAATGAAGCTTACCATGGTTTTGGCATCATTTGATCTTGTTGCCATAGCTTCAACCCATTTTGACACATAGTCTATAAGTACCAAAATATATATATTCCTGAATAAAAGTAGGAAGGGTCTCATAAAGTCCATACCCTATACATCAAAAATCTCATAAACAATGATTCCTTTTTGGGGCATCTCATGTCTTCTCCCCAAACTTTCAGATTTTTGGCATTCTGTGTTTACAAAATAGATAGGCATCATGATACAAGATAGGCCAACATATAGGCATCATGATGCAAGGTAGGCCAAGATAGCCCATATTCTAGGATCTTCATAGCTATCTTCTTATGTCCACAATGACCTCAACAAGCTTAACTGTGGCAAAAGTGTAAAACGGATTAGATCTCAATCTCAGGGATACACTTTTGAACAACTTGATCAGCATAATGCTTCCATAAGTATGGATCATACCAAACATAATGCTTCACGATGTTCCTAATCTTATCCTTCTTATACCTTGTAAGTTCATCAAAAAAATCTCCTAGAACATAGAAAATTGACAATATCAGCATACCAGGGTGATTTTGTAATTACATTTAAAGCAATCTCATTAGGGAATTTATTAAAAAAATCATTAAGTTCAATGTTGGGTAATCTATGAATAATTTCTCGCATCCTTTTTTGTCTCACAGCTCAAGATTGAATTCATAAAGTAGAAGTATCCATTAGATTAAACATGGTTTTGCCTCCTTCTTTTTCAGTAAATATCTTAAAGCTGCATGATAAAAAAAATAACTACTTTAGTTCCCAATAAATATGACCAAAATTTCTCTAATGCAAACACTACAGCATAAAGTTCTTTTTTTATCATGGAATAATTAAGTTGGGCATCATCTACCATCTTAGAGGCATAGCTAATCACATGAGGATCCTTCCCATTTCATTGCCCAAGTACAGCCCCAATCGTAAAATTACTCACATCATATATGATCTCAAATGGTATGTTCCAATTGGGTGGCTATATAATGGGAGCTGAAATGAGTGCCTCCTTCAGTCGGTCAAAAGCTTTCTTCTATGATTCATCAAAATTGAATTCGACATCTTTTTGTAATAATTTGTATAAGGGTTGCACTACTTTTGAGAAGTCCTTCATGAACCTCCTGTAAAAACCTATATGTCTAAGAAAAGAACATATCTCTCACATAATGGTGGGGTAAGGAACAGATTTAATTATGTCTATTTTTGCTTGATCGACTTTAATGCCTCTCTTTGAAACTACATGGCTTAATATCAAACCTTACTCAACCATAAAATGTCATTTCCCATAATTAAGAACCATATTCTTCTCAATGCAATGCTATGAAACTCTAGCTAAATTATCTAAACATTCATTAAATGAATTACCATAAACCATAAAATCATCCATGAACACCTTAACAATGTTTTCCATAAAATCTAAAAATTGCTTACCATGTAGTGTTGGAAGGTTGTGAGCATGTTACATAGCCTGAATGGCATACTGTTGAACACAAAGGTTCCAAATGGACATGTGAATGTTATCTTTTCTTAGTCTTTGGGAGCAATGGGTATTTGGTAAAATCCTATATAACCGTCGAGGAAATAATAGTGGTCCATCCTGCTAAACGTTCTAACATTTGGTCAATAAATGGAAGGGAAAATGAACCTTACGAGTGGCTAAGTTTAATTTCCTATAGTCAATACAAACCCTCCACCCATTTTGGACACTACTGGGTATCATCTCTCCTTCCTCATTATAGACCACCATTATGCCTATCTTTTTTGGCACATTATGCACTGGGCTGACCCATTGGCTATCAGAAATTAGGTATATCATGCCTGTATCTTGCAGCCTTAGGATCTTCTTCTTCACTACCTCCATCATGGATGGGTTTAGTCTTTGTTGGGCATCTCTAACTGACTTTTTATCAAGTTCCAATAAAATCTTATGCATGCATATGGATGGGCTTATACCTTTAATGTCAGCTATAGTCCAACCAATTACTTCCTTGAATTTTTTAAGAACTTCTACCAAGGAGTTCTCTTGTTCACTCAATTTGTTAGAGAAGGTCATGGGTAATATCTCTCCTTTCCCAAGGAAGACATACTTTAAATGGCTTGGTAGTGGCTTAAGCCTTAATTTGGGTGCCTACAAGGTTGAACGAATTAGTTTAGTATAAGAATTAATCAAATTAAAATTTTGTTCAACCTTAGGTTCTTCATTCAATTTATCAATGGCCTACATCACTTCATCTTTCAAAATTAGCATCTCCTCATGATTTTTAGCATTGTTGAGTGCTATTCCAAGTTGGTTGTCTCCATATAATTCTAGCATTTACTGTACACATGGCTTGATTATGTCCACAACATAAGCATTGAAGACTTCTAGAGGGTATTTCATAGCATCATACATGTTAAACTTTATCACCTCTCCATCAAATTATATGGTCAATGTCCCTTCATGGACATCAATCTTTGTTTGAGCGATTGTTAAGAAGGGTCTTCCTAACAAGAGATTAGATGACTTTGGGGAAGTTTTGCTGTCCATCTGCATGATATAAAAATTTGTAGGAAAAATTAATTCGTTAACTTTCACAAGCACATCCTCTAAAACTCTGATTAGATATATGGTTAACCTATCTGCCAATTGTATCATGACACCAGTTTCCTTCAATGGACCTACATTCAAAGATTCATATACGCTTGTGGCGATATGAAGACATGGACCAAGAGCTAAAATCCAACAATTTTTGACAATAAATCATGCGAATTTACATTAGTCAGATTATGAAAATTAATGAGAATAAAAATAATTTTAAGCAAAATTATTTTTGTTTGATCATGGAAAATCAAATGGGAATGCTAACATCACATAACAGCTTTTGGAGATAGCAACTCAACCAATTTGAATCCAATCCTTTCAAAAATCACATTTATACGAACTAAATAGGCATTTGATCATGAAAAATCAAATTTGTGGCCAAAATTAATTAAATGTAATTAATTTTTGATGTATCCAATACACTTGAGTTACTGCTAAACATCAAATATTACTGGAAAAATCAAATCGGGTTTGAAAACAATTAAAAAATTCAATTTTTTGAAAATTTTCCACAGAACATGCACGCACATGTAGTGCTATGTGCGCCGCATATAAGCTATGTGTGGTACACATACCACTACATGTGGTGAACATAAGGAGTTAATCTATAAGAAAATCAAATTTATCAGTATAAAAATGATCTACAGACCAAAATATGCAACTTTGATGAAGACAGTACCTGATTTGAGCATAGATTAGCCTCCGAATTGAAAATCAAACAACTAAATGGGCATTTAACTAGAATAAATTATTTTAATGCTAAAACCAACTTGATTTGAACAATATTTGACAAATCCAGAACACTTGAGACATGAACAAGCCCCAAATGCTACTAGAAAAGTCAGATCGGAAGTGAAAACGAGTGAAAATAGGAGCGAAATTGGATTTTCTGGAAAATCTGGAGCCTATGTGTGTAGTATATAGATCAATGTGTGCCATATATAGGCAACATGTGGCACACATTCATGAATATGTGGCATACATAGCAAGTAAAATAGAAGAAAATCAAGGTTTTTCAGTAAAAACCCGAGAACCAACCCTAATCTAGGCAAATTGGAGCCCGAAAATGAGTTTCACTCTGTGGATTTGCATCCAACTTAAATAAATTAATTTTAAGGCTAAAATTAAGTTCATTTGAAGAATTGATGAAAGATCCAGTACACTAAAAGCATGGAAAAGCCTCTAATGTAGCTAGATTTGTCTCATTGGATGAGAAAATGGGTGAAATTTTGCATTTTCTTAAAATTTTGAGGCCTATATGCCGCATATAGGCCTATGTGCACCACACATAGGCTATGTGTGGTATACATAGGTTTATGTATGGCACACATAGTCTGGAAAACAGAGGCAAAATGGACATTTTTGAGAAAAACATGAAATCCGGCTCGAATCTAAGTAGATCAAAGCCAAAAATCAGTTATTTTGACTACCTAAAAACTTAAGCAATCAAAAAAACACAAGATTGAAGCCAATCATCAAAGGATCAAGCCAAATTTTGAAGGTTTATGGAAAAACCATAAGAAAAATGAAGAGATTTGAGATTTTACCTTTGGGCAGTAGGTTTTTCTTCAAATTCTTGCTTCCAAACGTGCTTAGGGAGCCTAACTAGAGCCAATTAGTCTCTAAATCCTAAGTAATTAATTAATTAAGTTTTTAATTAATTTTAGAAGAATTTTAGCATAGTTTTGGCTTGCTCTAGAGTAATTTTTGGACCTCTTTCAAATGACCCCAAGCTCTATATTTATAGAGAAAAATTAGGGTTTGGCAAAAATGTAATTTTTAATTCAAAATTTTGAAAATTTTTAAGCTATATGCACCACACATGGTGCTATGTGCGCCACACATAGCCTACGTGCGCAGCATGTAGTGTTACATGCGTAACACATAGCGTTTTGGCCCATCATGTGGGGCCCACTGTGGTTGCATTGCGATGTGTGCCCTATGTCAACAGAGGGTCATTTTTCATTTTAAGGCATTGTGTGATATGGCTCACATCTTGTTTGGTCTCGAGAAGGCTCCCGACCAAATGTCCTTTTTCGTCAAATAGTGTGCGCATAGTGCTATGCACCTTATTCATGTATTTCACCTCGTATGGGTGAAATGTAATGCGTTTCTCATGTCAAATAAGTGTCATTTGACATTCTAAGATGTCATGCTATATGGGGCATGTTAGATTTGGTCCTGAAAATGGGCCCCACCAAACATCTTATTTTGCTACATGTGTAGCACATAGTGCTATATGCTACGCATATAGCATTTTCATGTTATGCACTCCTCCTTGTACGGGCAAAATGTAACATGCTTAGTAGGGCCCCGAGTGGTGGGCCCTACTAAACGTCCCCTTTTAAGCATATAGTGCTCCATGCCTAAAATGTAGCATTTTGCATGCTGTGTATTCTACCTCGTGCAGGCATAATGTAATGTGCTCTATATGCACAGAACACTCAGAAATAGCTAAAAAAGGTGGTGGGCCCTACCAAATGTACGCAAACTGGGGTCGATATCGGAGACCTGTACCAAGCCGAATCAATGAAAACCCAAGATCGCAGGTGGGTGAAAAGTCAGGGTCAACACCAGTGCAGCTTTATCCATCCATTGACTTAAATAATCCATGAAAGATTCATTGGATTTTTGCTAAACTATTTCTAAATCCATCAAGGTTACATCAAACCAAGACTTGAACCCGTATTACTTATAAAAGGCAGTACAAATAGGCTTTGACTCGATCGTGGTCGCCTTGTTTAGACTATGATACCAGGCTAACGTTGGTCCTTTCAGTGAGATGAAGAAGAGTCAGACTATCTGATCATCTGACAGGTCTGTAGTGCTCATCATCATGGTGTAAGTCTTCAGATGATTTTTTGGGTCCCCAACTCCACTGTACTTAGGAACGTCTGGGATCTTAAACTTGGCAAGCAGCCCCTTAATATCTCGGACTGAGAACTCATCAAAGTCCATATCAGATTCCTTGCCCTTAGTCTTCATGATAGTTTGTAGCTATTCTATCTTCTGCTCTAGGACAGTGGTCTCAGATTTCCAAACATCATACATATGGAGCGAGATGTCATCATCAGTCTCCATGTCATACAGGTTGACACCTTTCCCCTTTTCCTTCATCAAAGCTGGTGGGGTGACAAATTTTGCTAGATTAAGAGCCTCCTGGATCTGTTGTTGTAGCAGAGCCTTGAAGTCATCGTTTAGGAGCTTGGCCACTGACTGGTTAATGAGTTTTTGAACTGCAGCAAGCATGGCCTTATCTAGTGTTAAGGTAAGAGGGTCAGATGATGATGCAACATTCCTAGCATGTTGAGAGTCTGACATGGTCTGTATAGGATAGAAAGAGTTAGCATGGATGCATGAATATACACATGCAGTTATATATAGTGCACGTGATGTGACATGTAGGATGTATATGTGACATATGCTAGGAAACATGCGATGTTATGGCTGTAACAAAACGAGTTAACATGCATATGCGTGGGTGCACATGATGCATCATGAAGGATGTATGTGTGTCCTATGCTAGGAAACATCTAGCATTATGGCTACAAAAGGAAATCTATTAGAAGATTGCATGATTATGCATGTATGCATGTTTGACAGAAAACACGAAATGGTTAGCGAACACATAGCACACAGCTGTGCTGCCACCCTTATACCTCCACAAGAATTGGTCAGTTTAATTTCTCCTTTCGTATGTAGGATACTAGCTAAGAGTTACACTGGGAACTCAAGGCACGATTTTCTCAATAAGGCAAGCAAGAGGGTTGATCGTTGCCCAATCATATGAGGGATTATAGCTAAAACCTGATAGCATTTTGACTTAGTCGTATTGCTATGATAAGTGAATGCCCAGATGAAGATAATTGTATAATTATAAAGCTAAGCAGTGTTCATGTCATAAAAACCTACATTCTAAAATAGAAAGCTAGTAGCAATGGAAGATAATTAACATGCGAGACAACTTCAGAAACAAATCATTTGATGGAAACCTGAGCTTCTGACTTGATGTAAGGAACTGGAGTAGGCCACCGAGGAAGAGCCATGGGAACCAAATTGATGATGAAACGATGCTTACCATCATTAATATCCATATACCAGAGAGATTTCAGAACTCTCGAGTTGAAATTATACAGCAAAATAGATGTCGGATTAAGGATATAAATAATATCTCCATCAACCTCACTGATCTAATTGACATAAAAGTTCATAAATGCTCCTCTTGATAAGATATCCTCATCAAGTGTACAAAGCTGGTAATGGAGTTTACGCCATTTAAGTTTGCAAAAATCTTTAAGTTCCCAGATATCAAGATGTGTTGGTGTATAAATCAAGTACTTATAAAGGTGAGATAAATGAATTTTCCCTTTAACTATTCCAATACAAACATGATGGCTAAACTTTTTCATATCTGGAGGAAATTTGATGGCTTATTGAACGGATCATATTTGAAAATTCCCCCTTGAACTAACCCATAAAGCATTCCATTGTAAGAAATCATATCACTGGTATATGCACCCCACCGAAGTCCTTGAGGTAACTCTGCATCAATTTCACTCTAATTTCCACTCTCACAACAGAAAGAAAGTATTTTAACAGTAGACATCATTGAATTGTGAAGCCTTTTAGGAAATAGTATCACCTTATATGTACCCTTATCATCATCATCACACACGAGGCCAGCACGTTCTTCTACAAACCCAACAAACTTACCAAACCCAACAAGCTTACCAATTGAAGCTGGTCGAATAGGAAGCAAAACCCATGTCTTGGTAACTGGATTACAAATATAATATATACGCCTTTTCCCTCTACCTTCAGGTTGAGCACTACATAACAACAACCCATTACAAGAACCTGCTATATGAACAAGGGCTGGTGTTAGGTCAATTTGATGTTTCTCAAATTCTTTAGGGTTTATGGGCAAGAAATCGAAAGAGAATGGCTTTAATAAAGGTGGCGTCTTTTCAGATGCAATCCAATCAACAACATCAACAACATCTTGATCCGGACTATGGTAGTAATGGGTTAGCATATGATGCTGGCAATGGGGTTTGTGAAGAACATACCTTTTAGCAAACTCAGGGGTTGAAATCAAAGATAACCAGCGCTTAAAGATGGTCTTGCAACCATGAACTACATCGACAGGTGTCCTGATGAGAATTTCAGTCAATAATTCATCTAAAAGAGAATCTGAAGATGGGGTTTTTGAATTGGATTGGGATATTTGGGTTTTGGGTAGAGAGCCTTGGGGTGGAGGATCCATGGTAGATGAAGTAGGCTGACTACCAAAATCAGAATGCTACCTGTATTATATGAAAATGTTGGAAGGAAACTCGCCGACAGAAAAAGAAACCTGATCAAATACTCTTTTCCTTACTTGGATTGGGTGCCTGTGAAAGGAAACAAGTTTATCTTATTAACTATTTTTATCTTTGCGGAATTGTACGATTGTTTTATATTAAACTTATAATTTAGACTAATAGAATTTATCAATCCATGAATATTAAAAAATTTAAATTGAAATAAACATAATTTAAAATTTTGATTGTTCAATTACATATCAGTGATTTTTTTGTTAATTTATTCAATTAAAAAGAGATGTAAAAACTCATCCAAATGAAAAAGTATAAGGTTAGCTATTACTAATGATTAGTATCTCATGCTCTCATTAGTATGGTTAGTATTACCCATTCATACGAAATAGTTTCTCAAAGAATTCTTTTGATTTATAAATATTTTCTTATCGATGATTCTAGTATAAAAATTTTAAAATTCATTTATATCCAACATTTTTATTTAAAATTTAAGAGTAAACTCCACAAAATTTATAAAACTTATCTAAACCGAACACTAATCAACATATGAAAATGAAAACCAGATGTTCGATTTGTTAGAACGGTAGTGATGATTCGTTTATAACTAAAACATAAAATTGGAAGCTCAAGTGTTGGCCAACTAGAGCAGATCTGCAGACGGGAGTAGAAATCAAAGATAAGTAACGCATTTCTATATGTATCTATTTAATTGCATAATGGATTGCTATTTGATAAGTAACGTATTTAAATAATATGAAATTAATTGAAAGTTTACATGATTGAATCAGCAAACTCATGAATAAACTGAATAATTAGTAGTTTATTAAATGAAAATTATTAGTAGTATAATGTATGGTAAGCATTAGTGTTAATATTTGCCCTGACCAGCTAATGTCAATAAACTGAACAATCAGTTTAAGTAATTAGGTGTGCGAATGTACAAAAACCTGACCTGTTATCAGTTTAATTAAGATGTGTTATTAATGGATATTTTAGGTATATACTGTATTAAATTGAATAATTTGGATTATAATTCGAGAACACATGATGCAACTTGAATTAATAAATTATAGTGCTTATATATAATCTATTTAACTAAAGTATTAAACAGCTTTGCAAATAATAAGTGACGACAGTAAAGGAATAGCTATCTTTACTTCTCAACTAAACAAAGGTAAAGCTCAGGGGGGTTTGTGCCTATTATATGGTTGTTCATCACTTATTTGGTAATTCAATTTGAGAAATGGAAGTTTCACAACACGTTAGTGCTATTAAATATAGCAAGTTATGTATGCCTAATGAGCGTAATGGTAGATGTATTGTATGAATTGACATCTTTAATTATAATGAAGATTAATTATTTATATAATGATACTACTATTGCCTTATATATATGCGGATATATCTTATGAGGATACCTATTGTTAATGGGATTTACAAGAAATGAATAACCTATTTAAAGATAACTATTTTATTAAAAATTTTAAAAAATAAGGCAGGTTATAAATAACTAATATGTATTGTATATGATATGCTTATATACTGCAATAATAATTCTTTGTTTGTTTGTTTCAAGCTAGTACAGACTTATATACACATATTTAGTAATTGATGGTGAACAATGCAGATTTGTTTGTGCCTATTACTATTGTTTTGTATAAATAAAATTACTACGCATGTTATACGAGTTATGGAAATGATTATTCGACACACATACTATACATTCATTACATCTTTAGAAAAAAAATAGTATTGGTTATATTTATGTTCATTAATCATTACTTATAAATAACAATTATTTATTTCTTTGTTTGAAGCTACTACTAATTCGCTCTCGATGTTCATTCTTTTCAATTCTTCTTACATCTAGTTTTGGATTGTTTAGGGCTTGTTTGCTTTAATTCCATCTTTAAATTCATTTCATTTGAAAATGAATTCCATTTAGAATTCATTTGTAAATGAATTTTTATGTTTAATGTCTCAATTGCCTACTATAGAATGCATTTGAAATGAAATGAATTTTTGTGTTTCATTTAATTCAAGAATTCTATTCAATATTTTACATTATCAAAAATAATCTTAACTATATTAGATATTCTTTTAACTTTCAAAATTTAAAATCATATTACTTGCAATTCAATGATAAAACTAAAAGTTGTTTTTTATTTTAAAAATGAAAATTTACGTAATTTTTAAATTATTATGTAAAATAAAAAAGATTAAAAGAAGAATTGATTAAATAAGAACTAGCTTTCATAAAAAGAAAAAAATCACAAAAGAAGAATTATATGTGCATAAATAGCAGCATTTTTGGAATAACGAAAAAAATGAAGTAAATTTTAGAGTTCATTTCCAAATTATATTAAGTTTGATAGAATTTAATATAATTAATGTTAATTCCATAGTTTTAATCAAAATGAATTCCAAATGAATTTTCATTTAAACAAAACACAACAACTTTGGAATTGCAAATGAATTCCATGAATTTTTGTGGCATTCATTTATATGAAACATATCCTTAGAGATTTGAAGATAATTTAGTATTTATGGAGGTGGGCACTGTTGCAAGTTTTTGTTATTCTGACATCATGGAATTGGTAAGCTTTTGGGAATACTATATAAATGAAATACATTATTTGGCAAAGAAACTTTACTTTGGATGATAATGTTGTAGATATTAGCCAAAATTTTGGCTATCCCATATTGAAAAAAAAGGAAGATGTGGAGGGAGTTTAAGTGTTATAAATAGGAATCTCTCCCTTCCTTTATTTTCATCCCAAAAATAAATTCCTTCTCCTTAATTAATAAGAGCATGTTGTAGAGCGATGTCACACCTCTAAGTAGAGACATGTCACGTAATGAAACCCTGAAACTCCTCCCGCAAACTTCAGAATTTCATTACAAGGGAAGACAATCATAAAACAACACATCGTTCTAAAAAATACCAAGCAAGCCAATTAAAATTTTTTTTATCATAATACTTAACCATACCTCGAGGAGATAAGAAACAATACTGAGATAATTATAGCATGCAGTGGAAAACAAATATATACATGACTACATTTATCTCTAGTGGCATCAACAAGTAGTAGTCAAAATAACACAACCTAGTATTACTGCCAAAAATGAAAAGAGCATAGACCGCATACACAATGCCTGTAGGAGCCCGTCTAATAAGTCCCGGGCAACACTTACGAATACCGCATAAGTCATGTACCACACTACTAACAATTACCGCTATCCTTATCTAACCTCAGATGTGCTCGGACCTGCGTTCATCAAATGACCAACGCTGAGTAAAACTCAGTGACGCTAATAAATGAATGCAATAAATAATAATATTGAAGTATAGAGAATTTCAAAGTAATAATATAAAAATCATTATTACGTGGAAGCATAAAATCACATGTCAATAATATCTATTTAAAGTAGTGTACAGTTCAAATCCTAGTGTAAGCATATTTATCCATATATAATTGAAAAATTCTCATCTCATTACTCCGTAATACTTGAAATCATCTTTGCTTTTCATTCACAGCATCGCAAACACTTCACATATTTCCATAACCACAATATCCATTCCAGTTTTAAATGAATGTATGCAAATATGAAATGAATTTATGAGAATGCAATGTTTTGCATTCTCCCTCAATCAATCTGTTTCACTATCGTATCTTAATTCACTAATCATATTTTCAATCATAATATTTTTTTTAGAATGCGACTGTACTCAGCATTCAATAATAATAAATAACATACGCGACTGAACTCAACGTATGGGAAACGACTATACTCAGTTTCCTTATAAATATCTCAATACGTATTCAATCTCAACATATCACAATAACCTCACTTTTCCGTCCTTATGACGCCATGAAATGATGTTATGAATTTCCAATGCATTATCTAATAATTAATATGATTTATATGATATGATGCATTGGGATATTTAAGTGAATATCTTAATGTAACTTAGAGCATACGACTTAATAATTATTATGCAGTGTATGTGTGATATTATCTCAGACTTATTTATTTAAGTCGAGTATGATAATACTGACCTTCAAGGGCTTTCCCGTTACCTACGCATCTCGGGGACACGTGAACAGGCTCCTCAGTAGGCCCTGTAATAATATATATATGTATGTGCTTAGTAATAACTCAAAAGAATTTCATTCATTATCCAATCACATAATTCACGCCAAGTAATAATATTCACAATATAAGTATTATTCTCACATTTCTAAAATAAATAAATCATATAAAAGTATAGCGTAAACAAGAAGATAATATGTTATTGTCACTAAAGAAATTAATAGAGAAAACAATCATATTATATTTATTTCTAAATTTTATCTTTTAATAAAATCTATGTCAATATACCTTTATTTATATTTCCATTAAATTATATGTCTATAATATATCTTAAATAACCAAATTATAAAACTCAAATAATTAATTCCTTAAGGTTCAAAATAATATAT
>CANYBF012566329.1:0-10129 GCA_948192965.1 Dalechampia spathulata | reverse complement strand
CGGTATGGTCGTACAAAGGTTGGTACGCCCGTACCAAATGTGGTACGCCCGTACCAAACACAAAAATACTTAGAAAATTGCAAATAACTTAAATTGACTCACACGTGTCATACCAATCAAAACCTAGGGTCTAACAATTATATATGATGATAATTAAACAATTTGTGTCTTAATATAATTTGTTAATTTAAATAAAAAATTATAAGTAATTTATATAATTTATTAGTAGGAAAGTTTTAAATGAATATACAAATTGTGTTTGTATTACATATTTCAATAGATTTTTGAAATAAAATTTTATTTATTTTTATGATATGCATTTTAATATTCTTTAACATTTTTATAAAAAATAAAAAAATAGACCTCAAAAATTTATTATAGGATGAGATTTTATAAAATTTTTACACATTTGAGGAGTTATATTTATAAAAATGGGATATTCCCTTTGTTCATTGATAATTATCCTTTTCAAGATAATTATTTATTCATAAAAAAACATCAATTTAAAAATCAAGATAATATTCTGGGATAATTACAGAAACATATAAAATTTTTATTTTATATTTTTAAAAATACAAGCTGAAATTTTTTTCAAATATACCTAATTTTAATTAAAAATATATTTTTTAACATTTTTTTTCACTTTTACCTAATTCTCTTTAATATATCTTTCTCTTCAAATTTTTTCCAATTTCTCTTATTTCTTTTATTACTCATTTTTTTTTTATTTTTATCATATCTTATTCTTTTTTTCTTCTTATCTCATATCCCTTTCATCTTTAAATTTTAATCATTAAAAAATATATAATTATTAATTTATCATTTTATACTTTAAAAATTAGTGATTTATTTTCTTTTTTGTATTCCCTTCATCTTTTTATTTTTTAATCTCTTGATTTTTTTTCTTTTTTCTTTTATTTTTTCTTTTTATGCTATTTCTTCTTTCTTCTTTTGTTGCCTCCTATTTTTTAAGTTGTTACTACTACTTGTTCTTCTTTTTGCACTTCTTGTTATTGTTCTTCCTATTCTTCTTCTTTCTTGTTTAAAATGATTTTAATTATCATTTTTTATTTTTTAATTTTTTTACTATATAAATTTTTTTATATTTTTACATTTTTACTAATCTCTTATTATATATATATTGACTTTATTTTTTATAGTAAATATATATAAATAAATAAATAAATATATATATATATTTATTTACTAGTATATTCTAGTAACTAAATATGCATCATACAATATTTTAATAACAAAAATAAATAAATATATAGTATAAACATATTTACTATTATATATCATGATATATATCCATAAATAACATATTTATATACATATATTTATCAATATATATAGAATATATTTATTTACCAATGTATATTATATACTAGTATGATATAGTATATATTTATTTTCAAATATTTACAACAGAATAAAACCAAACAAATATAATATAATCAATAAAAATACCAAAAAAATGAAAATATATAATGAATTTTAGAGTTTTTATGTTAAAATCATCCATGAGAATTCATTTAGAAATGAATATATATTTGCAAATGAATTGAATCACTCAAAAGAATTGAACCAAACAAAATTAATTTGTTTGAATTGATGAAATTAGATATTTTATGTTATAAAAAGGGAAGTTTTAGAGATAAACTTATGTTTTTTTAGAGTAATTGATTTATGGTTGTTGTTATTTGATCAAGATTTTCATGATTGCCTTACATTTTTCAAACCCTTGGTCTCGAGTATGATTCTCAATCAGCAATGAAGTTTTGAAAGCTGTGGTTGCATAGTTAAATATTGATAAGCTTCTAACTAAATTTCATAAAATCTATGAAATTCATATGTAGTTACAGATATAAAGAGTGAAATATTTGCCTAGAACAGATCTCAGCTTATGAAGGAGTATGTTTTTATTTATTTACTATAAGTATTATGACAAATGACTAGATTATAAGTATTTGATGTGGTTGTTATATTCTTCTTGTAAACTTTTTGTATTCTTATTGTATACTTCTTTATAGTGGGTAAAATCTATAAAACAAAAATGAATTAAATTAGAAATTGAGCAACAAATAAATTTATTAATTTGAAGCGGGTTACAATCTCTAATATAAAATTCTATAACAAAGAATTTAAATCATTCGATTCAAATTTTGAAGCAAGAACTTGATTCAAGGGCTTTTGTAGCTTGATCTTGAATTAAACTTGATTTTGGCGAAGAACACAATTCAAGTGCTTTAGAGGCTAGATCTTGAATCAAATTTCACCTTCGATGAAGAACACCTTGATGAACTTGATGAACACCTTGACGGACTCCTTGAACGCCTTGATGAACTTGAAGAACGCCTTTGATTTTGAAGAATATCTTGAGACCTTGAAGGCTTGGAGAGCTTGTAGCTTGAGAGCTTCTTGTTGCTTCTCGCTTTTGGCTTCCAAATGTGTGTTTTAGAATGAAGGAAAACCTCATATTTATAGTGATTTGGAGGAGATGAATTTACATATTCAACCCTTATCCTCACTTCAAAACAATTATTACTTCATTTATTTATTATTTTAATAGTATTTATCTTACTATTAAAGTAATTTAAATTAGATAATAAACCGGAAAATTTTGATTGGTTTAAAATCTATTAATTTATTAGATTAAGATAATTATTTAATCTAATTATTTTACAGATCAAAAATATTTATTTAATTGATCCATAAAGTATATTTCATTTATTAGATTAAAATAATTATTTAATCCAATTAATTTCATAGATCAAAAATATATTTAATTGATCTAGAAATTAATTTGAATTTTTTTGTTACCTACAAATGCCCTCTTGAGATTTATTTATTAATTTATTTAAATGAATATATCTCAATTTAATTTTGGACCTTTATAAATAATATAGAGCCAAATATATATTTTTATTTTAATATATGGCTCAAAAAATTTTTTTGGGAGGAAGGGAATTTGGACGCAGAACCAAATTCCTTTTGGAATTCTTTCTGTAGTTATCTTTTTATTTTTTTATTTTTTTTTAATTTTTCCATTTTTGCCATGGCTCTTTTTATTTTTTTATTTTTTATTTTTAAATTAATATTAAAATAAAATTTAATATATAATTTGAAGATAAACAACACCTTTATCCCAAAAAAATATTATTAAATAATAATATATGATATATCTTGAAAATAATTAGGATTAAAACTTAAAATTATCATTTAATCCAATTAGGATTTTTGATAATTTTAAAATCCAAATTAAGTATGATAAGGGACCTTTATCCCTATCATAGTAGAATTTGAACTTTAATCCTAATTCAATTTGGACTTGTTCCACCACTATCAATAGAGACCTGGAGCATCCCATTTTTTCACACTTCAACATTATTCCTCTCTTCCTCCCTTCGGTATCTCTTCCAAATTAGATTTTTTTTCTTTTTTTTGTTTTTTTGTTTTTTTGTTAATTTTTTTACAAAAAAGCTAACAACAATTTTTTTTTTAGGATTGCACATATATCATTGCATTATTTTGAAGTCAAGAGCATCATTCAACCATTTCCATCAAGTGATTAACTTCAACACTTAAGAAATTCAAGACACTTGAAGATTCAACTATTAACCATCTCCATCAAAATGATCAACTTCAAAATTCAAGAAATTCAAGGCATTTGAAGATTCGACTACTACAAAGGCGATCACATTTAATACTATTTTGATTTTTTTATGAATAATTGAACTGGTAAAACAATTTGACATTGTTTTAGGGTGACTTGATTATCGTATTTAATCAAAATTAAAGAGATTTAAGATACTTGAATATTGAACTACCATCAAGGCGATCACCTTCAAGATTACTTAACTTTTTATTTATGAATAATTGAACCGGTAAAACAATTTGAAATTATTTTAGGGTGACTTGATTATCATAAAAAAATTAAAGAGATTCAAGATACTTGAAGATTCAACTACCATCAAGACGATCACATTCAAGACTACTTGATTTTTTTACAAATAATTAAACCAGTAAAACAATTTGACATTGTTTTAGGGTGACTTGATTATCATAAAAAAATTGAAGAGATTCAAGATACTTGAACATTTAACTACCACCAAGACGATCACTTTCAAGGCTACTTGACTTTTTTTATGAATAATCAAACCGGTAAAACAATTTGACATTGTTTTAGGGTGACTTGATTATAGTATTATATTGTACAAATAAATTCTATCTAAGAAGACTGGAATTTAAGTGGGACCACGTGTGACCCCTCTAGATTTTTTAGGAATTTATTTGGAAAGGTAATTCTATTTAAGGAGATTGTTTTACAGTCTTTCCTGGGAATTATTCAATCAATATAATTTACTGGTGGAACATCGAGGAAGACAAGCATCACTTCCACTATCACAGGCAATCAACTGGCAAGGTGACTTGACTATAAAATTAGTCAATTATCTTGGGGTGACCTGATTCTTATGATTGGTCAAGACTCAAGCAATTTGAAGATTTTAACAAGCCTTGATAGCTAACAGACAAGTGATTAAAATTCACCAATTTGTATGATTTTTTAAGTCAACTTGGGATGATATAGCTATCATAATTGGTCTCTTGAAGTGAAGATGATTCAAATCGAAGTTCACCTTGACAATAAGTGACAATCATATATCAAGATTTTGAAAGTCAAGAGCAATCACATGCAACTTAACATAATTTTGCATGTCTTGCCATTGAGTGTTTTGCTCCATCATGGCCTTCAAAAACGACGGTTCCATTTTTATCAACTTGGTCAAAGAAATCTTCTCGTGAATTTACTAACTCAAGCCAAGATATCATCAAGTCAACTTGTTTTCTTTTGAAGTCTCCATTCAAGTCTGAACAAAGTTCTCTCGATAACCTATTTTGTTTAAAAAAGTGCTTACCCTCAAAGATGTATCATGGCCATTTGCCTTCAAGGTTGCGGTGAATTCTTATATTCTCCATGTTATTAGGAATGACTTGAAGATATTCTTGTAGTAAACAAGGCATTGCTTACATAAGCTCATATTTATGATGCTATTTTTACATCACTTTTCATTTATGACATGTCTGCTAGCATCATGTAATACTTATATAAGCATTGGAGTCCATCAACCAACACTCTCTACCTGCCTCTTGGAGAAGATTCGATTTCACTTTGGGATTTGCATTCTTTAAGCAAACTTCCCATTTCAAGCACCTTCTATGATGAAGTCATACCTTCCCCTGAAGAACTTGTAGGCTCTGATGATAGCAATGAATTTCTTCCACCAAGTTGCTAATACTTATTTCATGTTTATCACAAGCTTTCCAATGACCAACATCAAGTAAAGATTGATGACTGGATCAAATTTTGATTTTGTGGAGCTGTCAGATATGCTAAACCTCCAAGAAAAGATTACTTGAAAAGAACTTCAGCTCCAAAGAAGACATTCTACCCATCCGGAATAATCGGTAAGGCCTTACCTTGGAATAAATCCTGACAATGTTCCTTTATTCTTCTTGGCATCAAGGATCGCGCTTTACAATATGAGATTTACTTAGCCACTTTTCTTGCTTGTTGGCTATGTAAATTTGTACTACCCCATGGAGTTTCAAATCTCATCTGCCCAGCACTTTTAAAGTTGCAAGCATGATGGCCATGGAGATAGCTTTTGCTTAGCTGTTCCAGTCTTAACCAGCATTTATCATGGATTAAGTAAAATTTCTAACTCTACCAACTTGAACTCTTATGTTGTTTATTTCCTAGTTCACTATGTCTATGGTTGGTTAGCATAAAGATATAATAATCACTTCTTTGAAGGGAAGAATGCAAGTCCAGCTTGCATGACTTGTTATGGAGGCTTAAGGATGGCTCACTTCTTCAAAGATCATGAAATAGAGAACCTTTTCAAGGAAGGTCGATTTGAGACCAAACATGTGATCTTTCCCCCTCAAGAAACAACCATCATTGACAATGATGCCTTTTGTGATGGTCCATTTAACTGGATTGAATACATTATTAGTCTTTGCTCTGGCTATCTGACTTTTCGTTGTAGGGACATGTTTTACATTCAAACATATTGCCCTACTAGATTTAGCAAGCATTTTTGCTTTACCCAAGATATCCTTGATGATCTTCAAAAGCCAGTGAGATAACCTATTTTAAAGGAAGTCCTCTAATTTTGGAAGTCTTTAACGAGTCTCAGGAGTCGATTAAAGATAATAATTCCAAAGTCCTAAGGGAGCCTTTTTATGTAACTCAAAACTATGTTGAGTGATGGTCTGAGGAGTGGTCTCGAGCTTTTTCTACTTCTAAACAGGATGAGCTTAATCCAGTTAAAGTTCACAAGAGACTCAATCATGAAGCCATCTTGACAAATCCTCCAACTTCAAGACCTCAACAAAACTTAGTTCTTGGCCTTCCTTGCAGGAATACACAAAAGGATAGAACTCTTATGGGAGTACCTAATTAAGAGGGTAGTAGTGATTCCAATCCTCATAGACATTTCCCAGATATGAGGCTTCATAGAAGAGATATCCCAAGGTATGCTAGACTTGATAAGGATGAATCTGAGTTAAGCTCTGATCATTGCTAGAAGAGACCAAAAACTCATAAAACTGATGAGGCTCCAGGGACCAATTTAGCCCTATTGGATGACATCCCTTCTTCTTTATTTTTCAATAGTCTTATGGTAATTTTTTTTCTTTTGAACTTAGCTTCTTTATTTCTTCTTCTACTTTTTTTTAACTTATAAAATGTATCATGAAATTTCAAATTTTTTCTAGGGAAACTTAGAATAAGAATTAACTTCAGTCAACTGTGCCTCTACTGTTGCCATAGAAGTTGCTAAAAAAGTTGAGCCTGTAAAGCAAAGGCAAGAGAAAGCTACTTATGCTGCCCCTTCTACAATTTTTCAATTTTGTGGATATGACTTCCTACAAAGGCATCGTCGCAATGTAGCTACCTCTACATGGATGGACTTGTGTTTGAAGATCATAAATGCACCTTTCTGTGAAGTTCCCTCATTTGTTGACAAAGTTCTTACTATCTTGAATGAGATTCAGCAAGTTGAGAAGATTGATATTTTAATTCCCAAGAGGTATCTTGAAGACTATGTTTAGAAAATCAATAATCTTCATGAAAAGGAGTCTTCCTTAGCTTATAAATCATCAAAGGAGTATCATTTAAAGAAACTTGGAGAAATTTCTAAGAGATTAGATAATGCAAGATCTCTTGAAGTTGAAGCTTTTAAGAAGCACAACTTAATTGAGGATGACTTACTTAAGATTGATAATGAGATTCAAAGACTTCATGCAAAGAAAGAAAGGCTTAAACTCTCTTTAAGTAATGCAGAGAAGGAAGTCCTTGATATCCAAGCAAATATCACCAACATTAAGGAAGAAAAATTAGTTACAGAGAATACCCCTTTCCAAGATCCAGCTGAAGAAGAATCTTTATAATAACTTAGAAATGTATTAGAGGCAGAAAGAGTTGACTTAAGAGATTTTATATGGAAACCATAAGTTCCATTTTCTCTTTATAATAGAATATTCATTTTTTCATCAATAAACATTCTAATTTTTTTTATATACATCACTTGGATATATATTTTATTTCACTTAGCAGAATACTAAGTTTTTTTTTTGATTTATATGACTGAACTTAGCATATTACTAAGCTGCCTATGTACCTTCATAAGAAGGATAAAGTCAAACGTAGTTTAATTATAATGAATTTTTTTTATTTGGTATGCCATGCATAGTTTTAGCTCATTCGGGCTAGGAGAAAGGCTGAACTCTAAGTATAGTACCGCTTTAAGAACTTGCCATTAATTGGTCCAATACATACTCCATCTTTATCAACGATCTTGTATGCACCATTTGAATAGACTTCCTACACAACATGTGGTCCATCCCAATTTTATAAGAACTTTATTGCCTTTATGTTGATACATGATGATTAGCCTTCTTATGGCAAGAACAAGATCTCCAACTTGAAAAGATCGTGGTCTTACTTTCTTGTTGAATGCTCTTGATAAGCTAGCTTGATAACATTCTAAGTGTTATTGTGCATCCAGACGCCTTTCATCTAAAGCTTCTAACTCTTGAAGGTGTAATTAAATATTATCTTCATTTGAGAGTCCTTCTTGAACTACTATCCACAAAGATGGGATTTATTACTCAAGAGGCAATATAGCCTCCACACCATAAATAAGTGAATATGGAGTTTCTTGTGTAGGTGTTCGGTATGTAGTTTGATAAGCCCATAAAGCTTCTCCCATTCTTTCATGCCCATAAAGCCCATAAAGTTTCTTGTATAGGTGTTCGGTATGTAGTTTGATCCACTTGTAATCTTCTTAAGGAGATTACATAAAGTTTTGTTGAAAGCTTTAGTAAGTCCATTGGCTAGCGCATTATACATTGAAGAACAATGATGTTTGAAGTTAAACTGCTCACATAACTTATCCATTGTCTTGTTATAAAATAGCCTACCATTATTTATTATAATGTAACGAGGCACACCATACCGGTAAATGGTATTTATTCTAATGAAGCTTGCAACTGTCTCCCCTTTCACTTCTTTACATGTTATAGCTTTAGCCCATTTAGAGAAATAATCTGTTGTAGCCAAGATGTAAAGATGACCACCTAAGCTTTTTGGCAAAGGCCCTACCACATCAAGTCCTTAAGCATCAAAAGGCCAAGATGCAATAGTCAGATGAAGTGGTTCTGGAGGTTGGCGTATCACATTTGCATGAAATTTGCACTCTTGACATCTTTTAGCATATTCCATGCAATATTTCACCATTGAAGGCCAATATTACCCCATTCTTTTAATTTGAAAGTGAAGCTTTGGACCAGCTTGGTGAGCCCTACAAACTCTTGAGAGTACTTCTTGCACAACCTTAGCAGCTTCATTTTCCCCAAGGCAACGCAAGAAGATGCAATCAAAGGAACATCTATAAAGAGTTCCCTTATAGTAAATGAATCTTAAAGCTTGCCTCCTAACTTTGGTTTTGTGGCATGCATCTTTAGGCAACTTTCTATGTTCTAAATATTCAATAAGCGGTTGTTGCCAATCTTCTACGTCAGTCTTATATACAGAAATATGATTTACCATCTCTTTTTCACCTTCATTTTCAAGTTAAAGTGATGATGGCATAATCCATCTTTCATATACAGGGACTTCAACTGCATCATTTGGTAATGACAATATCAATGCTAAGTTTGCCAAAGCATCAGCCTATTGATTATCATCTCGTAACACATGCTTGATTGAGAAGTTATCAAATCGATTAAGCAGCTTTGAAGCATACTCATAATAAGGTAATAAATCACCTTTCTTTACTTCATACAACGAGAGTACTTGATTGATAATTAACTTTGAATCTCTAAATACTTCAATATTTGAGATCTCCATGTTAGCCACCATTTCCAATCCAAGGATCAAGGCTTGATACCTTGCCATATTATTTGAGCATTTTTCTTTAAGGGTAAATGCAAATGGAAGAGCCTCTCCTTCAGGACTAAGGAAAACAACCCCAACTCCTACCCCCTCTATTTTGCTGCTCCATCAAAGAACATCTTCTAAGGTCTTGGAACTTCTATAAAGAAAATTTCTTCATCTAAAAGGTCATCAGAAAACTCTTAATGATTAGGAATTGGATGATCAACTAGAAAATTAGTAAGAACTTGGCCTTTAATTACTTTTAGAGGCACATAAACAATCTTAAATTCTTGTAATAAGACTGCCCATTTAGCTAATCTTCTTGAAAGGATAGGTCTTGATAAGATGTACTTGATAGGATCTGTCTTCAAAGTTAAGTGCATAGTATGAGCTTGTAGATAATGCCTTAATTTTTTTGATGCAAACATTAAGGATAAGCACATCTTCTTAATGGGAGAATAATTTAATTCAACCTCATTCGTCATTCTACTAAGGTAGTAGAGTGCACCCTCCTTTCCTTCATCATTTTTTTATGCTAGCAAAATGATCACATGTTTTTATGTTGCTTTTTCATAACCATTTCATATGTGTTTTAAGTGTTTTGTTTTAGTTTTCTTTAAGTTTTACTAAGTATTTTATATGTTTTTATTGTTTTACTAATTTTATTGGTAAGAAGTCCCAAAA